>KZ510307.1:0-13558 GCA_002844005.1 Limosa lapponica baueri | reverse complement strand
AGTTCCTCTTGTTAAAGGGTTACTATTCAAGCTCGGGTCTTGGTGGCCCTGAAAGTAGAGCAGAGGCCTCAGGACATGTATACTTTGAAGTCTGGCAGGTAACCAGATGGTTATAAGCCTTCTGCATATTTATAATTAAACACATCTCAACAGAGTGCAAAGAAACATGCTGTTCTCCATTTGCATATGTGGCTATTTTAAGTCATATTTTAAAATATCTTGGCTATTTAAACTTCAAGAACAAATTAAATACAGATTTATTCAAAACCCTGTATAAGGAGAACCAAAGCAAGCGCCTTGATCTTGATATAGCGTATTATGAAAACAGAACTACGCCTTGATATCCAGACAGGAAAGTTTATTTTGGCATCAGAAGTCTCCACAAGACAATAAAGGTACAAGATGAAGGAAATGAGGAATGTATATTTAAAACAGCTAACAAAGCGGAAGAGATTCTGCACCATGGATGCAGCCATATCACCCATCCGAAGGAAAAAGTGTTGTATCTAATACTTCTTATAACGTTAGAAGTTAATAAAGCTTTTTACAAGGAATTTTATTATTCCTTTTTTTTATACCTGGGAAAAGTCAGGTAGCAAGAAGGGACATGACTTTTTCAAGGTCACCAATAAGCCAATTTTACAGAAAAGACCAAACATGAAGCACCTAAATTCCTTCCCAGAGCTTATTAGCCCAGAAATGCACGAACTACTAGTATATGATGTACTTCAGTGTAGAGTTTTGATAGGATTGTTTAGAAATGACTTGAATTTTAGAAGAAGCAGATCAAACTCATATTCATACTCCATAATGCAAACACATAAAATAAGAGGGTGGCATTCAGATATTTTTTTCCCTTTGTATACACTGCTTCTAAGCATGAATCATGCTATCTGATGATCAGGAGAAGTGATTTAAACTGTTAAGACTGCCTACATTTTGATCCCTTGATAACAGGTCTCTGAATTATTAGGCAGAATTGCTACATTCTTGTGAGTTTGCTTCTTTGAAATCAGCACTATCAAGGATAGCATTCCCAGCACTTGCTGTTTGCTGTTCATTTTTCTTCAGGTCTACACCCATGCAGAATTTTGAAAAGGGCAACCTGTGGGAAAGTTGTTATTTTCTCTCCTCCAGTCCCAGATATGGTAGGAAATTATTAAGTTTGATCATTTCCTTACTCATGAACTTAGCATTATATTTACTGAAAGGCAAATCCTTTGGATAAAATTCAAAGAAGAAAAAAGAAAAAAAAAGGCAGCTATGAACTCACCCATTAAATTCCTCTTCCTCACTACAATAGATGTTATTTTCTTTCTCTCACTTCCTGACACCCCTACACTTCTCGCGGCACACCTACCTGCTCGATTACTCTGAGCCATCACCGTGCAGAGCTGAGCACAGCTATCTCACCACAGCCCCTTTAAAGTGAATTGCCTTCCCACGGGGCTGTTTCCCAGCAGGAACAGCCGGTGGGCATGGGAAGGGGGGCATGCCAAAAGCCAGATAGGGTTGGTATGGTGGGGGGAGTGGGCAAGGTGAAAGACCATCCAGGTAAAGCAGGGAGATTGGGGACCCCTGGGAGTGGTCCATGGCAGCTAAGCCTTGGGGACCTGCTGCTGCTTCAGCCTTCTCTGCCCTGAATCCCACACTTTTCCGGGTAAACACTCTAGCACAGGGAGTTCTCCTCTTTGTTATGTTGCCACCTGAAGAACTGGAAATGAACTGAACATTTTTACACTAACTTATCCCAACTTTAAGTAAGTTCATAGCAGAGCCCAAGGAACTGCGTGCCTGTGAGGGAACTGGGCACCAGGGACTTCTCCTTAAGCTTTGACTGCCCCCAAGACAGAAGTGTAACTTCTGTATTTTTCTCAGATTTGGCTCAATTTGGTCTTTGACCTCAAAACATCCAAAAGCATCTTCTAGACCCCCAATTCTGCACGAGTACAAAAACTGGGATGTCAGACAAAACAATTCCCACTATGGTACAAAATGCAAGGCTGCATGTGCAATACCAAAGACATGAGCACCACCTCAATTCAGTGGGTGAATCGAGGCACATGCCCCACTTTAGGGTGTGGGTAGACTGTGTAAAGTTAAGCAAGAATTTCTGATCCTTGTAAACCTGCTGACAGAAGCCAGTATGCATGAAAAGCTGCTGAAATGCAATGAAAACAACTGCTGCTGCCAAGCCAAAGGAGTAACACGGTGGTTTACCTTTGAGCGTGACCCAGTACTGCTTCCACTTCCGCCGTGTGACCAGCTCCAGCTTCTTCTCCTTCTGCAGGGTCACCAGGGGTTTGAAGAACAGCCACCCTGCCTTGCGCACCACTCCTTGCTCTTTCTCATACAACAAATCCAGCTGCTCCAAGGAGCTGAGGGACTCGCCGCTGGAGTCCTCTGTTTCCGACGAGGTCTCAGTGTTCTCCAGGTTCGTCCTGCTCATCTCCAGCTCCCGCATGAAGTTTTCATAAATGTTCTGCCTCAGGGCATCACTGCTGACAGCATTGGTGGACTCGCTTCTCTGGGACAGGACATGGCTGGAGCCGGGTGACCATAGAAAAGCGGAGACCTGTGACGGTGCCAGTGTGTCCGTGGAGAAGTTGTCCATTCTGCTGTCAAAGTATTCACTCCCATCTTTACATTTTGGCTCCTGCACAAAAAAAAGAAATTGCCAGAGATCAGTCACCAAAGCTATGACGAAAATATACACCTCATTTTGCATTTAAGTTTCATGTTTAAACATGGCCAGTTCTGTCATCAAGGTCCACCTCTTTTCACCAATACATCAGGCTTTGCCCCAGCAGCCACTGACACTGTCAGTGCCACTACTCACGGTTTTCTCAGCAGAACCCAATTAAACCCTAACCACTAGGTCTGCGAGCTTTGGTAACTCAGACACCTGTGAGTAATCTCCAAATTCATTAGTAACTACTGGGGCTTCCACTGGCTGAAACTTGATGGACTCCAGGAGACAACCACATCCTGCGGCTGAAACCCAGGCACCACCGCCTACATGCCTGTTCGAGTACAAGCAGGAACAGTGTCACAACAAGTGTCTTTATTATCACAGTGTTTCCCATACTTTGCTGACACTCCATTCGTGCAAGGCAGCTACATTTAATGTCAGCACAGCTAGGTTGATTTTACCTCCACTTTCTATTTGTCATATAAACTGTGCTTAAACAACACCAAAAAGGTCAAAAGTTGAGAATATTTTAAGCCTGTTAGTATTGACCAATAGACAAAAATCTAATCTAACAGAAGATGTGCTTTAAAAAAAAGAAAGACGTGCTTGCTGAGTGGCATGAATCCAGTCTCTAGACTGCAAAGGTGTGTATTTTCTGACTTGCTGGAAACCTCCTGGGAGCTTGACTATCACGTCAAGCACTGACGGGCCTTTCTCCTAATTGCATTGTGCAACTTCATCTCTTGTATTGAGAGGGCTGGCCAATTTTATTTGAAATGCTCAGGCCTGGTGGCATGACTTCAACTTTGCCTTGTGATATGGATGCTAACGTAGACCCATTTCTTGTCACTACTTGTCAATGTGGGACCTTGTTGGAAGACTGGGCCTTTTCTTCTTAAGTCTTTCCCAGTAACGTGCTGCCTGAGCTCCTTGGACTAACTTCACTGTCAAGAACCACACCATTCATCATAGGAAGCCATTTATTGTCTTCCCAACTCAAGCGTTGCTGATGCTATTTAAAAGCAACCAAGATTTAAGAACAGACAACACAACAAACCTGCTGCCTTTTGCAGCAAAAGTGTGAGGGAAGAGAAAAGAAGAGGTGGCTATAAACGATTCCAGAAGTGAAGCTATTACCCTCAGTAATAATAAAGCTATTATTCTTTTAAGTTTAGACTGCCTCTCCAAAAGCATTTATTTGCTCACAGACTTCTGTACACGAATAAAGAAAATAAACCTCGGTCTCCTGTGAGCTGCCCTCACCAGCAGCTTTGAAAGCAACTACTTTTTTTTTTATTCCTTTGCTTCCTACTTGATGCTTTTCAATACTGCAGCGGAAAAGCTGTGCTGTGTTTTGATAGCATCGCGATCCCCAGCGCACAGCCAAGAGCAACAGCGGGAGCGCACACCCTCCCAAGAGTCGCCAGACAAGCCACTTCTCGAGCAGCAGGACACTGCCGGCCATGGCCTCGCAAAAGCCAGCTTCAGCTGAAAGCCACGTTCTCTTACGGTGCGTTGAAGTTCAAGGCTAGCTTTCTCAGATCACTGTGTCTGGCGATGTCAGATCACTCTCCTGGAAATGGAGCACCTTCCTCAAATCTTATTGCAGAGGGACAGCAGCGTTCTCCAAGACTAACTCCCTAAACATCAACAGTTTTACTTTTTATACCTAAAGGGAGGGAAGTTGGGGGAGGAAGGGGGAATAATCACACATGTAATGTGTTTATGCCCACAAAGCGACTGTATGGCATGGATCCTACACAACTGCCCTGGCCATCTGCAGTTCGGTGGGAAACTGGAAGATTTCTCCACCCTCTTTTTAATTGCTGTCACTGTACGTGTGTGCCAAAAATCCTGTATTTTAATTGTTTGACTATTCTCCAGGAACTGCCAGTATCCTCTAGAAAACATTAACATACAGTTTATTAAGAATATGTATTTCTTTCAGTCCCAAAGCACTAGTAACAAAAATAATAAGACATGCTTACTTAAGAAGGTGTCTGCTGTGAAGGGCCTCTACAGGAACAAAAAGCATTAATGAAAGGCGTGGGATAAGACCTGTCCATGAACAGCCATTAACCACATCCTATATTTTCTCCACACACACAGAAAGGGCAGAAATGAGGAAGTAACGGAGTAGAGTAAATGGACACCATATCTAAAATGAATATATACCCTTCACCATGACAACATCACTTGCATTTTATTTTTTTTAAAGAACAGAATTGGCTGCCACACAGTCTCTGCCAGTCCTCAGGGAGGCTGTCACTGTAGTGGTACCTGGTCACTACTGAAAAGGTCTGACCCACGTTGCTGCTGGTGGTGGCTCCCTGCCAGGCAACTTTCTGCTTGTTTTCTCTCTGTTGCATCCAGTGATGATAGAAAACTACCACTCTTTCTGCTCAGCTGCATTCAAGCAGATCTCTCAAAGTCTGAGATATACCCTGGAATAGTCATAGATAATGCAAAAGATAAAGTGGCTAACTAAGATACCAATTAGACAAAGTGACGCATATAATAATTAGCTGTAAAGAACAGTGCAGGAAACAATTCAGCCTGCTAAATTCATTAGGACCCAAGCTGAAAGTAGACTCTAATACCAGTTTTCAAGCCAAATAAAAGGTTGTCTCAATGTACTTTTCTTTTAAATTCTCTTTACACCACACTTCAGGGCTCTGGTTTATGAAGTCAGGAAATTTTAGAAATTATTCCCATAAAGAGGCTATTTACTTCACTGAAGAACCTATCTGCAGCAGCTGTTTCTGATGGCTGGATTTTCATTTGACACAGTGCTTGCTCATTTTCTCCATGTTATACAGTTGCACACTGCGTTTACACCACCACCTTTAGCAACTTCACAACAGCTCTGCCGAAATTCTGTCCACAGGTCTCACGTACATCACATATACCTCGCTGCTCACACATAGTGAGCTTCTCCCCAATGCTGTTTCAGTAAGGATTAAACTACATGAGGAGATGCCCCACTGCAGAGTACCAGCAATCGAGGGAATGCATTAGGACACCCTCATGCAAGAAAAGCTGGGTCACGGCACAGAATGACAGCAAGTCTTGACTTGAGCCCAATATTAGAAAGGCAAACTCAGTTCCAGGATATATCAGATCAAATCAGACATAAGGAAACATCCAAGTCACTGGACGGGGCACAGCCAAGGGCTCCTTTGGAATATCCCATATCCAAATCTGTTTATGGATGATTTAAAACAGGTGCAGAGGAATGGTGCCAGAATGAAAAGGAAACAGACTTCCTATCTCCAGACAGGAGACCAAATAGAGTCTGCATAGCCCCACAAACCCTGGCCGAGAAAAGATCACTTCTCCCTTTAAATAAATTGTAACAGATTAAGTAATAGGGAAGGATAACTATGCAATGGACAATACTGGCATCAGAACAAACTGGCCAGGACTACATTTACTCTGCAAGTTAGCAAGCATCAGAGTAAGAAGGTTTGGAAACAGCCTCCAAGAGGGGGAAAAGCCCATCTGATTTTAAGCTGCAATTTGTTCATGAAGGAGATTAAACTCTACTGGCTTCCTAGTGGCAAGGGACCGGCCTCAATATCCCAATATCTCTTAATCCTGTGCCCCTGTGAAGCAGGAGGCTTGGCTGACTTGTTTCCACTGGGGAAGCCAGAGGGACCCAGCACCGGGGCTTCGGCCTGCTTTGTAGGGAAATATTCCAGCTTTCACCTACGTTCAGCCCAAGTGACTCATAATCAGTTATTAGTAATGCAATGGAGAAGGGACACGTTGTTCAGAGCAAAGCACGAAGGCTACAGTCGCTGTGATGAACAGTTCTACCAACAGGGACTAACCATCTGACAGATCATAACTGTGCACGGTACTCCTGCATTTTTAAGCTGAAGGATCCAGTGAGAGTATAATCGTTACCAAACTACGACACAGCAACCCCCAGAAGAGCCGGCAGGTTACTCAGTGCGTGCAAGGCGGAAAGGAGTTGACCAAGCCTCACGAGGAAGGCAAAATCATGAAGCATGTGCTACCCCTCTTCTCCTTCCTGTCGCTGGATACTTGTCTGATAAAAATCTATGACTAACTATTTCCTATGCCTTTTTCTAAGAAATCACCATTTTTGGAGCCGGGGCTGATTTCCTTCTACCAGAATCAGATTCAGGCTCGATGCAATCTCGCTGGCCAAATTTCCTTGCTGTGTCTGAAGTCAGTTCACTGCACAGTGAATTCAAAACAGCTATGAATCGTGCGCCACAAATACCATTCTGAAAATGTCATAACTAAGTAATACATGGCAAAGGTCTGGGATGCAGAGATCATATGTAAAGCCTGGCTGCAAAATCCAGAACAGCTACGGATGCTGAAACCAGTGAAGAATCCTGGCACAAGGTGCTGAGGCTCTTCTCTGATTCCGGTTTTTCTGCCTTGTCTTTCACAGCTGAGTAAGAAGGTGAAAAGACAGCATCTGATAAAACACATGAGCGCCAACTCACAAAAGAAGCAATCCAAATAAACGGCTTTCATTTTCATTTTCCCAGTTCTGTAGCCCTTACCTAGGATTTACACTGGCAAACCTTACGCTGACCTCATTTCTGAGCCTAAAGGTCCATCAGAGTTTTACACTGCAATGACAGATGCCTGTTAAGCACAATACCTGTCCGAATTTCCAACACGGGAGACAGCCTTTGCTCTACATGCTGCATGAAGCATGTGTTACGATCTACTGCCTATCTGCTGCCCAAGTTGCAGAAATAGGTGTTCCCTTCACTCTCCACTCACTTCTGAAGTGAGCGGACCCCGCTTTCAGCACCCCAATGTTGCTGAAAGAGAGCAGATCCTTCATTTAGGGAAGCACAGTGACTGTTCCTGAATGAGAAACACTAGGGGAGATTAAAAAACACACAAAACATCCAACACTAAAACCAGTCTCTACCCTCCATCTCAGAGAGGACTCACGTGCAGAAGTCCAGGCACAGTCTGGCATTTAAGGAGCCCGTTCTGGGGCCTACAGCTAGAGACAAGAATTTCATTCCTGACCACAGGAATCCTAAACTCCTGTTAACGGGATTAGCCTTAAATTCTTCTAAAGAAACATCCTTTCCCTCCCTCTTGCCCTCCTCCCGTCTTCTTCTTCACTCCACCATCTCCCGGTGAGCCAGATGGCGACTCAAGCTTTTCCATCTGGTGGACTAAGCTGACACGCAGGAAGAAGGAGGGCACTCCATGTAATGCCTTCAGAGGAGGTGGAGGCAGAACCAGCAGCTCTGGTCAATACTCTACAGCTGCTCGCCTTGCTAGAGATGGACTGACAGCGAAACCAAAGTTAGTGGTGAAGCCAATAATACAAATAGGGAATACCTGCAAAGATATTTATAACAACCTTCTTCTACTGCTCCTTCCTTCACACTTTAGATAATGTATGCTGATTCATAACATATATATGATATCTAGGTTATATTTTCACAGCTGATATAAAGAGAAGGCTTAAAAACTCCAAGTCACTTTTTAAGTAATGCAATGATTTCAAAAGCTAATTCACTGAGACATTAGGCTGCAGAGATCGGAGTTAGCTAAGAAAGTGCAAAAATAGGAAGGGAAAATTTGCACACACAAATGTATATTTTTTTTTGCTGCTGATATTTCAGACAACTCCAGGGATGCAATACTTCTCAGAATTCCACAAATTACTAAATGAGATTACCAAGTAATTACCCTGTGACAAAGGCAAACATGATGCAATCACTATAAGAGGGATCTACAAACCAACTTTCAGGCACTTAGGCAGAGTTTGCACATACCTGGAGCTTCCTTTTCTTCCTTGATAGACTTCCTGTCCAGTCACTGATGCGTCGCATTCGGTTTTTTAATGTATCCTTCTTGGATGCATCCTCACTGAGAGGCTTGGACTTTCTGCATGGGAGTGTGTAGGAGGAGTAATGTGCAGGACTTCCCTGCTCTACCCTGGAGGGAACATCAATGTCTGAGGCAAATGAAACACGGTTGCTTAGGCTACCATGAGTGTCGATATACTCATCAGACAGCCTGATCCCAGGTGGAGGAGTGCTTTCCAAATTTGTATCCTTATAGAGATCTCGGAGCGAGGAAAGAGATGAACTTTGGTTGAAGGACTTCTTGTTGTCACTTGCTGGGAAACTGGCATGAATGCTTGTATCTGGAGTGCTCCTGGTCAAATATGGACCATCCAACTCATTGATATCCCCAGCATTTCCCCAGAGAGAGTCATACCATGAGGACTCGGAGCTGAGGGAGCTTCCTTTACTAGATCGAAGCCTTGAATCAGTAGGTGATAGACGATGGCTTGAAGAACAGTCTGCACTGGAGTTCCTCCTGACATCGAGCAGGTTATTTGGCTTAGATTCCAAAGCAGGTGAATACCTCAGCAACTGGACCGGGCCACTGGACTCCTCAGTCGGTACCTTGCTGTTGCTGCTATTGTGGAACTCAACCCTCAAGCAACCGTCCAGCTTCCCCAGTGTTTTAATGAGAACTTTTGGACTCCTCCTGTCCTCTGATGGGGAGGTTGATGCAAGACTCTCATTCTTGCCATAGCAATTTAAAATGTGTCCATTGCATTCTCGAGAGGCAGCGTGATTACTTCCAGCTTGAAGGCCAATATAGTGGAAACCATTCTCAGGCAAAAACACCGTGTTATTTCCTTGGCAGTAGTCCCCTGAGGCATTTGTTCTGTGTTTGGCATGGGCATTGCTTTTAGAGACCTTCACCACAGTGTCACCAAGTCTAGATGAATAAGGCTGACTGCTCTTGAAGTGCGAAAGGCAGCTTCTGGCAAGGGATCTTGATTTGTAGTTTGAGCCACTGCTGGTATGTCCCCATCCATGCATAGAGCAAGATTTTTCATCTTTAGCATGAATGCTGCGAATTTTCAGAGAGCAAGGCTTCTGCTTGGCACCAGCTGTAGCAGCAGCATGATTTTTTGATCCCTGAAGACTGTACTGGCTTTCTGAATTCCCCATTTTCCACTAAATTAAGAAGAGTTTCATTAGAAACAATGACTAGAAGACAGAGTGAAAAGTAACAGACCATTTTTAACCTCTACACAGGAAAGTGCCTTTTTAAAAAATAGTATGAAACAATTGTTTTGAAAAAAAGCCATTAAATAGCCATTTGCAACATTAAATTCATAACTGAACTTATTTTAGGGGCAGACTAGGAAAGCCTATTCTCTGCATGGTTCATTACCCCTCTGTTTTAAAGCTGAAATCTAGCTCCATTGAAATCATGTCAACACCTTTTTCCACCCACACCCTTGGCAACATCCTTTTCTTATAGCTTACAAAATCTCTGGCTCCCAAGAACAATGGCATAATGAAAGGGAGACAGCAAGATAATCATAACTTAGATGTGAAGTGAACTGTACTTTCAGAGAAATCCCTTCTGCCAGGAGACAAGCCCACTGCAGTTTCAGCTTGACTGGTTTCTGTGCAACCAAGTGTTGCCTTAATAAACTGTTCAGCAAAACCCAACTTTGTGTTTAAATGGAGTCAATCCAGGAGAAAGGGAAAAAAAAAAACCATGCCAGAAAACAGAAAACAAAAAAACTTGGTTAGCAAATCTTCCATTACAGCATAAAACTGCATTATGTTCATTCAGCATGGCACAGTTCGATAGTTCACTTAGTAAAACGCTCTTCAGCTTTTTACTGAATTCACGGTGAATTGCACACACTGGAGCAGTGAAATTACCCCAGTGAGATGACTGAAGATTTTGGACCTACATAAAGTGTACCCCAAAGTAAAAACAGATCGATCTGTTCTTCTTGTTATTTGGAGTGAATCTCCACTGTTTGTAATTTACAGAAACAACATCAAAGCACTTTTTCCATCAGCACTATGCTTCTTTGCATGTTAGATCTCAGGTTATCACTCTTTGGAGAATTCATTGCAGCCTCATTAAAATTTTGTCAAAATAAGATTATGCTTTTGCAATGGCTTATCTTCTAGCGTTTGTATATATTTTAACATCCCTACTTCTAGCCCTTAGCACTTTCAGATGAGAGGTATAGTATAAAACGAAGAGCAAACCTGTAGGATGACTCTTAAACACGGGCAGGGTTAGAAGTTAGCACGCTCTGCATTGTCTTCGTGGCCAGCCGCTACACTTGCCAAAACCAGGATGAAGTTGCATGCAGTCTTCCTAGAAAACACCAAAAACACAAAAAGGGCTCTCAGTCAAACAGAACTTAAACCTTACTCCAGCTGTAAGCAAAATGAATACCAAAAAAAACCAGACAGAAGTTACAAGTGGAGAAGAGAGGTCTGGTTAAGGGGATTTCTGGACTTCAGACATACATTTTCATAAACATACTTTAACAACAGACATTGAATTAATACAATTAAGCCACTGTTTGGGTAAGTGTTTTATGTTCTATTTCTGTCCTTCTCCCCTCTCACTGACAAGTTAGGGTAAACTTTGAGCCCCCTCCAGTTTTCTTTTTGGAAGACCAATTACAGATGGCAGGATTGTGCAGTGATCCATTACAGCGTGGACCAAACTGATCACAGCGATGTCCCGCAGCATCTGTTTATCCTTCCCCATGCCTGGATTCCAACTATGACCCTTGCAGTGAAAGGCCACCGCGCAATTCGCTCTACCAACCACCCAGCAACATCCTTCTTTAGGTCTGTTCTGATTTCAACTTAAATCTGCCAGTAAAACAAGAAAAAGTCAGCATCAAGCACTGCACACACCTAAAGGCAACAAGCCCCAAGTTCTTCCTGACCATCTGAACATATTGGCTCCTCACTTGGCACACAAAGGCTGCAACTCAAACCAAAAGGACAGGAGCTGAATTTCACACAACACATCAGCAGTTTATGGGTTGAAACACTCAGTAGGAAAGAAGCTGTACAAGATCTTAGGCTCATGTTTTGGAACATATGTTTTAGCTAGAAACTCTTCTTAATACACTACCCCCAAGAAATATTCTTTTCCGCATAAATCCAGTGGTGGCTGTGCATAATTCTCAATTGAGTAACTACTTGATTTGAGCATGCAGAGTTTTGCTCTTCTTGACTCCTTTTGTAGCTATTTACTGTATAAGAACCTTGAAGATATTTAAAGGAATTCACTGGTAACAAAAGTATTTTGCTAACCTTACCAAAAACAAAGGTAAAGGTTGCAAACTAGAAGTAGAAATGGTCTCAATGGAAGCCTAGAAAAAGGTTAACAAAAAAATGACTTAGAAGAGATATATCTTTTCAGATCATGCTAGAGATGTTACAGACCTATAAACACAAATTCATATCACAAAGATAATTGATAAAACAGATAAACCACAGAAATTTCATCTTACACACACAAAAAATGAAATCTGTTTAACTGGCTTATTCTCTCTACCAATTTGGAAGGTTGCAATTTAGGACACCCTTGCCTTGCAGGTTTGATTTGCCTATGCTGTAAGTGCACCCATTTATGTAAACAGTTTGAAAAACACCACATGGATTGGAAAAAAAAGACTTTCGATTGAAGGTAAACAGAAGACAACACATAATCTTCCTGAGCTCAAAGCTGCTGAACAAATTGCGAACCCCCAGCAAAACTGCCTTCCTCGATCCAGGAGGCGCAGACCGCAAACAAGCAATGAGTTTACATTCAGAATTCTTCATCTGGGAGCAGAAAGTACATTCAACAAGGGGGCTTTGAAAGGCTTATATCTATTCATAAGGGAACACTGAACCCAATTTGTCTAAAGAAACAGGCAAAAAGACCATCTGGTCTCCATAGTGATTGTGCAATGGTTAGGTAATCCCTTTAACAGAGTAGGTAGCGAGCAAGCTGCTGTCATGAACCTCGGAAGATAGACGTTCAATTCGTCAAGGCTGGAGCTGCTGCTGCCAAGGGTCCATTGTACGTATCTGATCCAATACACAGGTCACATATTGGGTGAACAAATAAATTTATCTGGGGGTACAATGTCCACAAAACAGTGTCTCAGTCTGTGCAGGAATCAGTCAGCAGTACAACAGAACAGTCAATAAATCCCAGAGAAATGGCCCCGAGGGATTTTTTCTCAGCATCCCAGCCGTCCAGAAAGCTACAGCAGGCTAAACATTCCCGCACGCTGCGATAACCAACGGGGGCATCTGCGAGGCTGCACAAAGACCCTCACACCCCTGAAAATCAGCTGTGATGCCTTTCTCTTGCCTCACACTTGCGGGGAGCAGTTTTCTTTCTGCTAATTGCAATGGGGGCGGAGAGCAGAGCGAGTGGGCTTGCGCCCAAAGGCAGCGTGACAGCGGGGCAGGGGGCTCGTCGTGGACAAGCTCTGGCTGCCCTTGCTCCAAACACTCACACCTTTCACACTATTTGAACTAGGGAAGCACTGGGAATTACAGTGCAGGGGACAGAGTTCAGCTTCCCCTATATTTCTCACAGCAACCTACCACCGCAGAAGACAACGTGCTTTTCTCTCTTACTATGCAGAGGGATGAATGCTTCTTGTGAGCAAAACCAGTTTCTATGAATATTTTCTGCAATTATAACCAGTATATTTAGAAAGCAGCTCACTGCGCCTGAAGATGACTATTAAGAGTTTATTTGCTTTCAATTATACCCACATTCCCTAAAAAAGAAGTTTTTAATCTTCACCCTGGTTCCCCTTGACACATTCACAAAACACAGCTATGCAAACATACTAATCCAGGAACCCCACCATCCCCACCACACCCAATAATTAACGCAAATCATAACCCCAGAGCTAAAAACGTATTTCCCCACCTTTAGGCTTCTCCACATAAAGTTCCCCTAGACATTTTTGGCTCCAAAAAACAAACACACGAGCTCAGGAGCCATTCAGGAGAAGCGCCTGCCACCTATATCCTCTCATTAATACCA
>KZ510301.1:0-28356 GCA_002844005.1 Limosa lapponica baueri | reverse complement strand
AAAAAAAAAAAAAAAAAAAAGAAAATAGAATACAAGTTAGGTCTTTCAGAGAAAACTAGAAGCAGCTGTCCATCAATTGAAAAGAAAATGTTCTTTAATTTACATTGGCAAGATTGGTGAACATATATAAACATCTTTAGTCTACAACTTTTTTGGTTGAGAAGGAAGAATTTTATGGGAGTTTTTGTTTGGTTTTGTGTTTGTTTTTTTAAAAAACATTTAAAACATTGTGGGAACGACCTGGTAATTCACAAGTACTTTTTTAGCCCAGTATTCTTGGTTACTTTTCCTGTTTTAGCATACAGACTTTCTTTTGTATGAAAAAGTTTAAAATCTGATGAGAAATGACATTGGTAGATTTAAGTGTAATTTCAAGATGGCAATTTACAGCAAAACTGATGTAATATTCAAGTTACATCATCTTTCCAATACTGAGTGATGTTTAATTATTTTAAATACATTACAACACTGATTCATATGTTCGGCTCATAAAGAGGCAAAACGTAGGCATGTGGACTGAGGCTGCAGAGAGAAGAGGATATAACAAGAAAAACCACAGCACATTATGTTTGTGCTCAGCAGATGTAATAATTTTCTTTGCAGATCTCATACAAAAGCTTCAGAGGACACTAGTGTCTTTTGACTTGCACAGTAGGAACCCCTGACCCATACAGACAGGAAACTTACATGCAGATTAGATTCTACAATCACTTAGATTCTACCTGCCATTCTATCACTGAGAATCCATTACATTTAAATGAGAAGGTCTGCTTTTTTTTATTACCACCTACTCTCTCACAGTCATGTGTCCTCTTGGAATATATACCCCATCACCACTACTACCATTTTGATATGTATTTTTCCTCTAACCTTCAAAAGCTTTTTCAGCTTGAGGACTGATTTTTTTTCCACCTTAGCACTGAGGGACAGAGTGACAGGTAAAGCAAATGCGTTTCAGCAAGCAGGATCCCAGAACTGTAGTAATCTTTTAGCAATTATTCTTATCTTAATCCAAGCAGAAATGGGTCCCTATAGTTAACAGTTGTACATACAGGCAAAAAACTTCTATGAGTTAGCTACAGCGTGATCCAATGTCTCAGGTGCCTAACTTTCATATACGTAAAATTAAGTCAAGCTGTAGTTACAAAAGGATGTACTCCCTAGCTTTAAGAACACAACTTCTATGTGATTACTTCATCCTGGGTTTTCACTACAATGGCTTATTAAGCTTTAGTATTAGCCTTAGCAACTCCTTCTGCAAGACATGAAGAAGTTTGGAAAGCAGACTTCCAAATTGTAAGGTCATTCCCTGAAACAGATCATCCCCTTAGTGGAGTTAAAGATTTGCAAGAGATTCAGATGTGCGGTATAATAATTCAATGAAAGATTAGAAAAGTTAAAGTGTACCTCCAAGGCTTGAAGAACCTAAGCCACTTGATTGCAAGCCAGTGCCAATACCTGAGCCGAATGGCGTTCCAAAACTAACTCCCAGAGATGGCTGTGGCCCTGGTATAAAAAAAATGAGAACAAACTTGCCTTACTCTTTCATAGTAAAGAGGTCCTTTATTTATTTATTCAAGTATTTGATAATGTGAACATCATTGCTTTCAACAAGTCCCATTAAGATCCCAAACTTTACCTCATCAAAATTCCTCACTTAACTGTCTGCCTCTATGTCCACCTGGTAAAAATCTAAGAGAACACTGACTGTAATAAGGTGAAACTAGTCAAAGCTAATTACATGATAATAACATCATCTAGTATTTTTAAAAGTTAACCAGTCTCACCTTAAAGTTTAAAACATTAATCAAACCCTTGAGAGAACTCATAGATAATAACGTTTTGCCACCTGTATTAATGGAATCAGAATAAGGGAAAACCTTCAAATTAAAAACAGAACTGACACTAATGTAACTAAAACTATATTACTAAAAGTTAATTTATTCAACAAACACGAATCTTCAAAACTACTCAAGTATTCCAAATTTAAACAGAACACTAAGATAAAAAACAAGACAATGACTTTATTTTATTAAATTTATTGTTCATTTTTAAGCAAGTCAATTACACAGTAACATGACAATTCAATTCTTTTCCACACAAGTGATAACTGAGTTCTGTTAAGCTCTGCTACATAACACCATTCAATAAGGTAAACTAGTCAAACCACCTGTTTAAATAAACATTTACAAAAGGCACAGTTCTATGTACCTTAATGAATTAGATACATTCAAAACTTCATAGTCAGAGTTTGTCCCATAATTTAAAAAAGCTGACAGTACTTTCCCTGCATATTCACAGTAGGATGCAGGACTGTCAAAAAACATTTTCAGTCTGCCAAGACAAAATTTACAGCCTCAGTTCCTTTTTCTTAATCTTGGGGAATAAAGAATCAACTTGCTAGCCCATTACTAACACATTTTAAAATAATTAATTCTGATAAATAATTAATATATTTTGACAGTTTTCACAGTACAATCTTATATTCCTGTCTTTTTCAAACAGTTTTCAGTGCACTAGTTAAAAAGTTTAACCATTGAAGATAAAATACAGTGCCAAACTCTTAATCCACAGACATTCACACCTTTCCTCAAGATAGCCTTTTCCACCTTTGAACATACTTTATGGACACTACCTGTGAAAGTGATAATTTATTCAAATATTACTATAAAAGCTCAAATGATTTCAGTCTTTTCCCTAAACCATTATCACATTTGGGCTTATTTTCATTCAAAACTTCTTCCTTTGTATTATAAAGTTTCCTGTTACTAATATTAATCTAGAGTTTTAAAATGTAACTATTTCAAGCTTTTAAAATTATTTCAGTGTTTGAAGATTTAAACGGAATCAAGTGAAAGGCACTGTATATTGAAAAGTAACATTTTTGCTAGGAACACAAAATTCTTATGTGATCCAAGCTGAATGACATCTGTATACTCAAAGTAGTGTTAAACTCAATTTTAAGGGCAACTAAAGTTGTTAGCTTTCAGTCTCTGCTTAGCAGGGAATAGTTGGGAAACCCAAGCTATTTTTTTTCAACTAAAAAAAAAAAGTATATCAGATGTTGTGATTACAAATTTTCACATAAATTTCAAACTAAAATTTGTTTACATCCAGTTTAAATACTGATACATCTACCTAGCAGCTCTTTAAAAATAAGACGACAATTGTTATCAATAGAAAGAAACAAAAAACCCTACACAAGTCAGTTAGTCATGTAATAAACTAAAAGAAAACCCAAAAAACACATATCCAGTTCCTTCTCAAGTGCACAGGTTTCTATCCCAGTAGGAGGCACTGTTAGCGGAAGACCTTAAAACAAAACACTACAGTCCTCCAGGCCAAGATTTTTTTCAAATGTAACATGATTTTTAGAGCCAGTAAAAAACATTATTCTAAAACACTCAGATTATATAAAACAGGATCTTAAACCTTCGGCTAATAAGCTTTTCGTTGAGCAACAGCATATGATATTTGTTAATTTTGTACCATAACGTTCTGAAGGCCTCATCATTATTTATAGTTCTTGTAAGTAAACATAATTTTCAACAGCAAAAAACTAGTAGTAAAGATTCTTTAATGCCAAAAGTACTAGCAAAAAATTGGCACTTCTGGCTAGTATAGGTACGAGACAAATTCTTCATAACAAGTATTTTAACATTTTAAAACTTGATATATTTGCTCCATAGAGCATTTCAGTTTAATGAATAGCGCCCACTACAAAGAGTCCAGACAGGTCAGCCAAATTTCCTAAAGTGACACACTGCAATTTTTTAAATCACAGCTGGTCCTAACAGTGAACAAATTTAGTGTAACAACTTAGATCTGATTCTGACAAAGTAATACACTGACTAATTTTAACCAAGGTTAATATCAAATTACACAATAAAAATTGTAAGTGCTATAAAGATTTCAGTATCCTTTCCCATTAGCACTTCAATCTCATACCGAGACAAGTCAAAACATAGGAAGTGTGCTAGTAGCTCGATAATGCTTTGACTAACTCTGCACTTCACCAGTTAAGGAGAGAGTAACTAAGTTGTTGGGGGGAGGAGGGTAGGGTGTACTTATTTTTAGAGGAGGTGAGCTTGAAGAAAAGCATTTCTTTAAGACAACTTAGTCTTATCAGAAAAACATCAGTTTCAGCCTCATGCATTTACAGGTCTTAGCTCACTAAGCTTTAATTACCTTCAAATTCTTTTACTCTAGTCCCATCAATAATAATAGGCAGACTAGCCACCATTATTTTTAACTTCCACACTGTTCAAGATTGCTCAGGGAAGGTGCCAGTGAGGTAGCAGTTAAAACTCTAGCTGCTGCTGCTGCAGCTGCACAAAAGCACGACCAGCCTCACTGCTACCAATAAAGCTGTGCTCAGAGCAAGAGTGCTAAACTAGGGAGAAAGGTTGCGTGCAGACAAGACTTAAGCACTTCAATAACTCTAGCTTCAAAAAACTGCACAAAAATTGTGCTTCAGTGTGCACGCCACAGTCCTGGGGTCCTGATTATCTGTCCCAGGGACCAGTGGAGCGCATCTTTGCTCCCCTTCTTCCATATGGCCAGGATCCTCTGGCTTCATTTGTTTCAACAGAAGCCAGACATGTCTTGACATACAGAGAGAACATAAATAGGGTGCATATCTACACCCAGGAAACTGGGGAAACATTCCCTGATCCCACAGCTTAGATGTAGCTACTAAACCTTTGACTTCTGAACACAAATTTAAAATAAATTATTATTTATCTTTTTCAGAGAAAGAAGAGTAACTAAGTCTAAATTAATCTTATTAAATAGACATAACCATGTAAACATGAAATATTTTTTAAAAAAGAGACTAACCATCCTGATCCCTCAATACTGGAGTACCATATATTAGATTTTAGTCAAAAAACTTTAAAACCTAGATTAATTTTCTTCTTTTATTCTTATCTTCAAGAACAGCAACAGCAGGTCAGGCATTACACAGACACTCCCTCCCCCCACTTTACATACACCTCATTTCATAACCTTTTCTCTCATAACCTTCTACCATCCCTTATCTACCCCGCTCTTCAGGATCTAGATCTTGCAAAGAAATATGCATGATTTCAACTTCTAGCAGATAGTTTATCAAATTCATAGTAACGTAACACAAAAGTTAAAACATGTAAACACTTGCAGCTTTACTGCAGCAAATGGCCATTTGAAAACTTGGAAATGAGAGGAGGCAGTCTATAAATATTTAAAGATTCCTGCAAAACTGAAAGAATAGATTCTTCTGCCTTTCCATTAAGAGTAAGACAAAAAGTGGCAGCCTTAATCTGAAGCTAACAAGTTGCAGGTAAGGTGTTGGGAGAAGTCACACACTGAAACCGGTAATTCAGGAAAGCTGTGAAATTTTCCTTTCCAGCAAGCTTTTAAGACTTTGAGATCTCTCTGGAATTGTTCAGGCCTGACTAATCCTGCTTTTGCACTAGAGGAACAGAAAAGATTACTTCAAGTTCCACTTAACCCTATTTTCTAAGATTTTAAAGTACTCTTGTAGTGCCACTCAAAATATCAGTCTACCTCTATTTCTCTGGGTCCTCAAGTGAGTTGCATGGAGTACAACAATATTCTAAGTAAGTAAGTAAGTAGTAAACAAATTGTTGTCTACTTTTGTTGGTCAGTTTGATGTAAGTTAATGGCTTTGTTCTATCTGCATCACTCTTGTAATTGGCACATTTTTGGCTTTTGAGATACTCCACCAAAACAATCAACCAACACCTCCCCCCCCCCCGCCTTGACTCCTACTCCTAAGAGAATATTCACGAAGCCATGCCATACGTGGCACCAATTTACTGAAGTTATTAGCAGTTCTCTTGAATCCAGGCTAAAAAGAGGAAGTTCAAATCCCTCACCCCAATTCATGAAAATGCAGGTGTAACTTTAAATGTGACATCCCAAGTACATGACTTTCATGCCCAACTAATCCTCTAATGATTACAGGGAGTATTTAAAAAAAAAAAACACGAGACGAGAAGAAAGACAAAGGGAGAGGGAACTACTTTGGCAACATTAGGCTGCACAAGGCACACTTCTATGTGTATTTTAAAACCCTGAAGTGTGACATTACACCATCTCATGCTTTCTGTTTAAAACCAGACTCTGTTGCAGATGTCACTTCAACAGAATTTCCATGGATTAACATAGCAGCAACAGGAAGACTGTAGTCTATGATGGAAATTTAAAAGGGAAATTTTTCATAAATACTTCATTTTTTGTTGTGTTCAAAATATTTTGGCATATTTGCTTTTTAAATCCATCTCCTTGTTGTTTATGAGGGCCAAGGCTGGACGCACATTATATTTTCTTATTTTGGAGAAGGCAAGGACAGCCTAATGATTTGTCAAACAGTGTGGTTGCTGCATAGGTCTCTAATTAACAGCAGTAATATTTTGAATGGCTTAAGACAAAAAAAAGGAAAAAGTGCTAATATGACTTTCAGTACAGCTATGATAAACAACATTTTAGAAAGTAAATGGCAGAATGACATTAACGATGCTTTTCATAATTTGCCGACACAAACATATCCATGTCCAAGTAAAACTGCAGGGAATTTTTCTTATTTCTGTTAAATAATTAAATATTAATTCAATTATCTACATTTAGGAATCCCTCTCTGAGAAGCGTTGGTTAGTATAACAATGTCACCTAAGGTGCCTTAAGTTATTTCCTTTGCCATACATATCCATTCTTCATTACCAGTGGGTCATGCATTTCCTTTGTTTTGGTCTTCCTTTTACACACATGCACACACAGAACCACCGATTCACTCTGCTAATATTTATTCACAACAGCAGAATGGCCAGCAAAAACTGCTCCAACATCACCCTGACAAAGGAGTTGGCTGTAAAATAATAAGCCAGGCATCCATCTTCCTATTCTACAGATTTTTGCTCCACTATCCTTCCTCTTCTACAGCATTTTTCATTTTACAGTTTCAAAGTGCTATATAAAAACGCATTATTTTACATAAGAAAAAGGTAATAGGCGTTTAGATATTCTCTCCTCACTGCTTTGAAATAATTTACTATAACCATACAATTCCGGAAAGAGGCTATGTGTATTCAGAGATGTTACTTAAGAGTGGAGACTCACATTCCAAGGGGTAAGTTAGAACAATACAGTAAATACCACTAATACAAGTAAAATTCACAAGATTAAGTATCTGTTGCATAATTATTGCTAAGTCTACCCTGCATTTCTCTATTGGCTATGTATCAGTAACTTTGCTCATCACAACGTTTAGATTTTTAGTCTAACACAAAGGAAGACTTCATAGAAAATTGTACACAAGTTTACTATTGTCGTAACACTAATAATCTATAACTTGAATGCACTCAGACCTGTAGCAGGCTGTTGCTGCTGAGTAAGTGTTGCAGCCATCGCAACGGCTGCTGCATTTGGTATGTTGCTGAAAGGGGTCGGTCCAGTGGTAACACGTGGCGCGCTCTGCCACTTCTTAGCTTCTGTTCGTCTTGCCTCAAACACATCCATGGCATCTCCCAGAAAGGTTTTCCTGTAGCCAAGGTATTGGTCTTTGAGCATCTGAAGGGGGTGGGGGGAAGCCATTTTAGTTCAGTGTATTTGACATAAAACCTTAACTTAATAAGGATAAAGAGAGACCAAGTCATAAACAACATTTCTTTAAAACCAAAAACCCCCCAAAAAACAAAAACCCCACCCCACAACCTGAAAGGATCCAGTCCAGGCTATGAGGTGAAGAGAACTGTTTTGCATCAGCTACAGCCAGAACAGGCTCCTGCCTTTGATTCTGCAAATCAGTCAAACATAACAGACTAACATTCTGAATGGTATCAAAATTTTTCAAAGCTGGTATAAATCGGCACAATTCCATTTATATCACTGTACTAGCAGACTGAAGAGGCAAAAACACGGCTACTTTACTAGCTCATAAAATAATACACTCTTCTTCAGCACTACCCTTTCTCATGGGGTTGGCTTTTGCTCCTCTATTGCCTTCACCTGCATTTCTTTCCTTCCTTTCACTCTTACATTTCTTTCTTAGCACAAAGCCAGAGAAGCTACCAGAATTTTAGAATTCACTATTGTTTCTGATGCATTTCATCAGCAATGTAATGCAGAACAAATGCAATAGATCATTCTGCTTCAGCTTCAGACTTACAAGTAGCCTAAATATGTTGTGCCTATGCCCCTTCCCCTATCAAGCCCCCACCTTCTGTGGCAACACCTGCCTTGGCCTGTTCATCATGAGCCATTTCTGTCTGTCACAGATGAGGGAGCTATGGGTATCTTAGCTAACATAAAAAGAATGAATGGCTTTGTCATGGTTTCAGCTGGGATAGAGTTAACTTTCTTATTAGCAGCTGGTATAGTGCTATGTTTTGAATTCAGGATGAAAGCGATGTTGATAGCACACTGATGTTTTAGGTTGTTGCTGAGCAGTCAGGGCTGTTTCTGCTCCTCACACCATCCCACCAGCAAGCAGGGTGGGAATGCACAAAAAGTTGAGAGGAGACACAGCTGGGACACCTGACCCCAACTGACCAAAGGGATATCCTATACCATGTGATGTCACATTCAGTACATAAAACTGGGGAAAAAGGAGGAAGTGAGGGATGTTTGGAGTTACTGGGTTGTCTTCCCACGTAACCATTACACATGATGGAGCCCTGCTTTCCTGGGGATGGCTGAGCACCTGCCTGCTGGTGGGAAGTGGTGAATTAACTCCTTGTCTTGCTTTGCTTGTCTGCATGGCTTTTGCTTTACTTAAACTGTCTTTATCTCAACCCATGAGTTTTCTCACTTTTACTCTTCCGATTCTCTTTCCCATCCCAACCAGGAGAGTGAGCAAGTGGCTGCATGGTCCTAGCTGAACCAGTAGGTGGTCAGTAGGTTCAACTGAACTTTATGGAAGACATTATGTCTTGTGTTCCAGGCTAAGGATATGCTTATTTCCAAGAAGAGGAGCTTACAGTTCAAAAAGTTCTGACCCAGGATTTGAACAGCTGTAAGATTAAGTCTGTCAGGAACAGCATGAAACACACCAAAAGAATGACCTTGTTATCACATCAGGAGCGCTGTCTTTGGAGAGAAAAGACATTGGTAGAACTCTGATGAGATTTATGACAATGGCACACTGACTGCCATAGAAGCTGACAGAAATGCCATTAGACATTGTAGAGTGGTTCTTAACGCTAATCTCTGCGGAATGATTTAATGACATTCTCTACCTGAATTGTGCCTAAGCACATTTCACTCTTTGCTGACTTTGGATAGAGTATGTATCTATATATTCATATGTGATATAAATGTATTTAACAACTAGCCCAGCACAAAGACGTTTCAGGCAGTATTCTTCTACAGCTTCAGAGCTTTGAATCAAAGCGTACGTGGAAACCAGAAAGCCTACTTCAGACAAAGGAATGAATTGTGGTCACAGCTCTGCCTTCACAAACTGTATCACAACCATCAAATAAGGCAGAGACAGTGGTTTCAAAACTGTTCTTCTCTCCTAGCTGATAAAAGTACACCAGATGATCAAGATGACAGATCCACTTAAGCAGTATATTCATTTTTCTGATTTTTGAAGCGTCATTTATAATTGCATCGTCCAAAATATCAGCCTTCATGTCCACTCACTAAATTAAATCTAAAAAAATTCCCCAAAAGAAAGAAATACCCTTAAACCAAACCCTTAGGTGATAGAATACTTCTCAAGTTGAAGTCTTTCCTATTCAGTCATGGTGACAAGGTACTGAAGATACTGTTTGCTTATACCTACATACTAATCCAGCTCTTCACATCAAAGAACAACAAAACAGCACCATCACAAAGACCACTGCATGAGTTTGGGCTACACTCAGATCTCAGCAGTGAAGACCCCAGAACATATCTGGGATCCTTTTTGTGTAATTCTGCTGAAATCATGGAAGAGCTGGTATATTCTATATCTGGTACCAAAACTGAGTTAACTAAGAGCAGCACAAACATCTGATGGCAGGTAGCTGTAATCCAATGAACATCCATGCTGACAGAAGCAATGCAATGCAAAGAATCCAGTTCGTACAAGATCCTCAGTATTCCTGAACTTTATTCAGGAAAGGTAAAAAGTTTCATATGTGTTTATAGAAAAATAGCAATACTGTGCAGAAGCAGCTTTGAGATGGAAACAAGCAGAAGATCTACCATTAAGGAAGTCACTTAGCAGAAACAATCCCAAACACTTGTACTCCAAGTTTGGGGTTTTTTTTGTAACCAAGAAGGGTTCTGATGATCTCAAGAAAAAAATACGGATTGTAGGATATGGACGTTTTGTCAATATGTCCAGAACTGTTAATGGGAAATTTAAGCTGGAGTCCATGACAGAAAAAACAAGCGTAGCTAGGACCTTTGATACATCAGCATTTTTTCACTGTAGTCTTTTTTTTCATATACATTTGACTTCTCATGAAAACCAGGTTGAAAATAATTAAGCCAGCCAGAACACAATTTTCACTAGAATTCTTCGACATGCCAAAAAAAATCTTACATATGAATACCAACTTTTTTTTACTGTTACCTATTAGAGTAAGGGCAGATTTAGATCATCTTTCCTTGAAATCAAGAAGTCAATGGGCAAAAAGCAAAACATACAAGCATAAGCTCAAAGACAGGCATTTCAAAAATTTATCAACAATTAAAAAGGAAAAGGAGTTAAGCGAAAAATATTTTGTAACCTAAATGATTGTGGTCAGTTGCTACCACCACTATAAGCAAATAATTCAAATTAGAGTTCAGCTGAACAAAAGTTACTTTTTTAATGAAAGCACTTCTCAAGGACAGTTTAAATTTTTTTAAAAGCAGTTAAATTAACAGAAACATAAAAGAATACCTGAAGATATATTATGTTTTCAAAACGTAACTCTTTGTAGTTCTTTCACTAAATACACGGGAACACATCAAAACAACATACCTTTACGTTTTCATGTATTGATTGAAGTTGTGCAGCTAAAGCTACAAATGTTTGATAGATTTTCTGCATAGCCATAGACAAATCTGTAAGAGGCATACAAAATATTGGTAAGTGACAATCTTACTAACACGAGAAAAGATTTTATGTTTATAATGAAGCAAGAATCCCACCCAAAACCCATATAGCACAAAGCACAAAAAGAACTGCATGAGAACAAGTTAATAACTGGAAGAAATACAGAATTTGAGAGCAATTGGGGAGCAACTAGAAGAAATACAGAATTTGAGCAACAAGCCACCCAAGGACTACTTTTTGAAAGGGCTTCACAATTTATTTTGAGAAGTACTCTTTTCCAAGATTTACTTTTATATACATGGTAATTTGTTTCCTATGATTCTATCATTTAGCAAAGCTAAAAAAAAAATATTATTTACCTTAATTTTATCTAATTACTCAGGAACATTTTACCTCATTGGTTTTTACAAAAATATAGTTAAATCAGATTTTTCTATACATTGAGTTTGTATACATTTTCTACTCTGACCTAAAGCACATTTGAGTGTTCAGTTGATTTTGCCAAAGAGAGAGCAGTAGAATGGAAGCTTTCTTATATTTTAAAGACATGATTAACAAGCATCACAGGAACCCTTACTCTAGCTCTACCCACAAGCATATTAGAAACATGACGGAGAGCCTTCTTGCCTACATAAAGTCAAATATTCACGATATCCTACTTCCCACGCAGGTATGGAAGTGTTTTCAGCACACTGACTCAACTAATGGAAACCTGAGTATTAAAGGGGAAATCTCAAAGGTTCTGGCAAAATGACGCACCTGCTGACAAAAATGCTTTTCTGAAAAAAGCACTGAAACAATGTACAAAAATGGAGGACAGAAAAGCACTGAAGTGGTCTTTCACTGTGAAAAGACCAGCACTTGTGTTTCTTCTGAAGGATGCGTATAACCTACTGAAATGCAAATAGCAGCTATTAAGTTCTTGAAGACGTGTAGGTCTAGCAATGACTCCTGAATTGAAAAGATCTGCCTCGCCATAGGGGAATTTCTCCATTATTATTTGCATTTCTTTCTGAAAAAGAAAAGCTGGGGAATAAATCTCACACCAGTCTGTGGGTTGTGGAGGCAGTGGTACCAAGGAAGACCAGCCACAAGTTTCCAAAGAGCCTGCAGTCAATTTATCAATACTGCATACTAGACATTTCAAAATTTTCAAGACATTCTGGGTCCTGGATTCCTGTATGATAAAGGAAGTTTTTCCTGTATGGTAAAGGCTACGTATGCAATACAGTCTCGACAAGATCACTAGATCATTTGCTGACAGTCTGCATCTGCTGGCACAACAGATTGAGCCTTGCCCACAGGAGCAAGCAACCTTTACATTACAGCAGGAACTGCTGAAAAACCTGATGAAAATCTGTAAAGGCACCCCTCTCATACTCTGGACAGACAAGATGATCACACAGAAAGATAAAAGCCCCTCAGGATTCAGCCGATCCTTCATTCTGGAAGCTAGGTCTAGACAGTTCTCTTGTCTTTGACATATGAAGTCCAGAGTCTAGGTACAATCTTGTGATGGCAAGACGTTCAAGTATCATTTGGTATGAAAAGCCATGCACTTGAAATCACTGGTTATTGGAGGATCTGTACATAAAATGGCCCAGAAGATAAATATTTCTATGATCACAGGAATGGTAACCAACCAGAGACTACCATCCAGAAGTCAGTATTCTCTGACCAGACAGATTCTCTCATGATCAAATTACATGACAGCGAACAAGACTGAATTTTCTCGACTGTTCAGAGGTGAAGGCAATGCCAACAGGCTCCAAACTAAGGAAAAGTTTCCATTTTGATCTGGAGCTGGCAGAACAAACACCCAGATTTGTCCAGTCAGACAGTCAGTGCAAGACAGAAGGTCCCAGATGTCTGAAGATGCCAAAGGCAGGGAGGTGGATATAGTGGATGTCAATGCTCTCACTCTCATGTTTTGTCAGGATTGTCCATCCAGCTCAGAGATTTATAGAAGATTACAGAACACCATTCCCAGAAAATCATCTTCATCCTCATACCTGCATTTTTGACAAGATAGCCTAATGAAAGGAACCTTACATCCCAAACAACTGCACAATTTCTCAGAGTTTACAGGTGGGGGAAAAGTCCCTTGTCTACAATAGTGAAGAAGTTTCAGTATCTTCCATAGATGAGCACCTCTGTTGTATGAAGTAATCTTAAAATAGCAGGTGGACAGAAAAATTGTACTAGTGAAAAGGTATAGAGGAAGGAAGACAGAAGGCAAGGTGAAAGTAAAGCAGATTTTCTCACTGTTGTTACCCACAAGAACAACAGACATAGACAAAGGCAAAAGAAAGCAAAATGGCTTGGAAGCAGAACTGAATCAATAGTTCAAGCAATACTGAGCTGAGTCAATGAAAAACTCAAGAGTAGGGAGGCTTCACTGACATTTATGACCTCACTAAGAATTGTAAAAAAGCAAAATGCAAATGGATTAAATAGACACCATCAGAAAAGGCAGCGCAAAACTGGCATTCAAGCATTTGCATAATAATGTCCCAGATGTGACACAGCCCCACTATGAGCCCCAAACTTCCATTTCTAGCTTCTATGAAGTGCCCTAGCTAAATATAGCGAAGACTCAAGTTCTTTTACAAGAATGGTGCCTAAGTCAGACAGAACAAGATTGTAAAATTTGCCATGCTTCCTTATTTCCTATTTTTCAGAAGTTCAAGTTGTGATTTCTACTCCGACACACTGAAGTATCAAAGTTTCTGTGCAAAACAAACCAGGCTTAGAAATTGCACCTCAGAAACTGGATCCATCTCAACAAAGCTCAAGAACATTTATGAATTTAGCCTTTAATTCCCTTAATCTTTGCATTGAACAACTGCAGAATCTATCTGAACACTTATTTCTGTACATTAAATAAGAAAAATTTAGCAATTAATGTCCTCTTTTGTTATTGTTGGCTTTTCTTATAGGTGTAAGATTTCTAATTTTTGTGTATGAAACATTAAAATTGAAACATTTACCTTGGGGAGTTATGTGTGAATTATTTGCTTGAGTGGCAAGATGATTTTCCAGTTCTTCTATTTGTTGCCTGTATTGCTGCAGCTGTACTTCAAACTGCTCGACCAAGATTCTGAAGTAGCTAGATGAGTAAAACAATGAAATACTATGATTAAACTTCACTAATGTGCCACTATTTTTTTTCATCTAATCTATATTAGCTGCCAATTTTCATTTCATTAATTGCAACAGTTACATTCTATGACATTCTTGACATCCCTCTACTACTGGAAAGAGAATAAAGACTGTATTTCTCATTTCTGTGAGGTAAAGATAAATTAAGTGCACAAATAAAACACTGATTCTATGAAGCATTCAGCACGTATGTTACAAGAAGCAGAAAATTGGAAGGTGTAGTCCAACCCCCCCTGCAATGAGCAGGGAAATCTCCAACTAGATCAGATTGATCAGAGCCCTGTCCAACCTGACCTTGAACGTTTCCAGGGATGGGGCACCTACCACCTCTCTGGGCAACCTGTGCCAGTGTTTCACCACCCTCATTGTAAAAAATTCTTCCTTGTATCTATTCTAAATCTACATTCTCGGTTCAAAACTGTTACCTCTTGTCCTATCACTACAGGCCCTACTAAAAAGTCTGTCCCCATTTTTCACATAAACCCCTTTTTAAGTATCAAGAGGCTGCAATAAGGTCGCCCCGAAGTCTTCTCTTCTCCAAGTTATATTATTGACTATTTTTCATGAAAAACAGTAACTCACTCTGCTGGGGCTGTATTTTCATGCTGGAGACCAGGAGGAGTTTTCTGTGTTCGTAAAGCTATTTCTGCATTCTTTAGCTCCTAAATAAATAGGGAAAAGTAATCAAAGATAAGGTTCTGTACAAAGCGTTCAAAAAGAGAAATAGCTACAAGTCTGCTGTTCATTCATATAAAATATTTTCCACATATATTTAATTTAACACCGTGATAGAGTCTGACCAGAAATTCTTCAAAGAATAGACTGCCAGAAAATTGGAGAACTGCAAATACCAACCAAGGTTTGGGGAAGGAACAAACAACAGCACATACTGAAGGCACACTGAGCTCTCAGAAGTTAAGAAAATATTGCACTAAACTGTCAGAGATAAGATCTAATTTCTATCATACTTCAGAAGTCCTGTTACAATTATGGAGGACTAAGGGGGAAAAAAAGCAATAGTCAAGAGCAAGGAAGTAACACACCTAGAAGAGAAGAAATAGAACAAAAAGGATTATTTCACCTTTTAAAAAAAGATTAACTAGTTTAAAAAATTGCCTCTTTTTCTATGGAAATGATCTTTTTATGCATGATAATCACAGCATACACTTCTGTTTAATACTTTCTAATAAGTCTACCATTAAGAATTTCTCAGTGCCTGGTTCTGCAATTATTCTCAACTGCATCATTTACAGAAATACGAGAATATCAGTATCAAGTTTTTGTTTTCACAGAAAGCTGTTGGCAAGGCACAACTATGGGGTATTTCCTTTTGGTATCACAAGATAAAGAAAAAACGTCACATTTTTACTTTAGAAAATACAATATACTTATTCATAAAGCAAGCAGCCTTGACATGCCAGATGAAAGAAAAGGCAGTACAGAACTTAATTTGAAAAGCACCTGCAATAAAACTTGAGCTGAAACCAATTGCGCAAGTTAAGATGCAGACTGGTGTACAGAGTTGTGACTTCAGTTCAATAAATGAATACTAGTGTTAGTTGAGATATTTTGGTCCCTGAAATGTTATGGGGTAGGTTTTGTTTGTAGAGTTTTTTTGGTTTTGATTTGATTTCTTCTGATGAGAGAAAAAAAAAAATACTTGAATTTCTGCTACTCCAGAGTCCAGCCTGTTGTCAGAAACACGTCTTCACTAGCTGCTGTGTATATGACTGAAACTGAACTAAAAGCAGGCACACATTCCCTTCTGCTGCCTTTGCTATGGAGGAGTGCTTTCCTGAATAAAAGTCATTTTATTGCTGATGTACTTATCCAGAAGTACTGACATAATAGATTTCAGCCTTCTCCAGTAACTTCAAATAGATTAGAAGGGATTCAATTTTTCACTTTGTTTACAACTATTTTAGTTTGGACACACGTTAACTTGACTGATGAAGGCAGCTACTTATCCTATATGAAATAACCAACATACAAACTCTATGTAACAAAACTTTTATTTAATTATACCTGTGCAGTTTCCACTTTCAGCTTGTCGATATTAAGAGTGTTTCTCTGTAATCCACTGGCAACTACAGACAGAAGCTGTTTCAAAGCTTTAATGTCTTCTTGTACTTTAAGCATCGCTTTAGAGGACATTCTACTAATTTCTTCCTGAACTTGTTTTTGTTCTTTCACAAATTTCCTGGGGAAGAAAAAAAAGAAGGGGGTGGGGAGGAAAGAAACATAATATATTGAACCTGAAGTATCCAAGTGTTTACCTCTTGATCACATAGCTATTAAATTATTTTTTCCAAAATCAAGTACTGAACAGCAAAATTACTGTATAGCATAGCATTAACTCCTAGCATGCCAATACTGTAAAAAAAAAAACAAAAAAAACAACAACAACAACAAAAAAACCCCTGAACTTCAACAGCAAGTGTTTAAACATGTTATGCTGAACACAGGCAAATTTAGATATATATCCATTATTATATATTATAAAACATAGTATCTATGTAAGAGTGATTACTACATTGAACTCAAATACACTGACATACAGCCTCTTTGACTAGTCTACAACCTGCCTCCTTCCGGCCTGAGGGAAGGCTCTTTTTCAATTCTCTCTATTCCCTAGGAGATCCACAATGCACATGTGATATGGACATAAGGTTCAATCCTTACCATGCATGTGCAATAGGCTTAATACTCCCAGGGAGAGACGGATCAGATTCTAAGAGCATATTTGATGGAAATGTCTATTTGCATAAATGAATGGAAAAGTCAGGCTGGAAAAAAAAAAAAACAACCCCCCAAAACCAGCCTAAGACTTCAGCTACTAGAACGATCTGCCTACTCTGTTCCCAAGGTTAACCTGCCAAAAGGCTCTGGGGTAGTAAGTTATCCTGCATGCAGCTTGTAGTAAGGTGTTTTTGCCACAGAGAATCAAGAGCATACAATACTTCAGCTATTCAACTACCATAAATAAAAAACACCACTTACTGCAGATTTTCCACATCTTGACAGATTACTGGAGGTAGATTTTCGTCCTTTAGTGCTTTGCTATCTCTACAAGAGACAATGCATGTTTAGATGGTGCTTGAATATTGCCAAACATTTTTGCATGATTACTAAATATCATGAAAACATTCAAGTGACTGTACATGCAACATGTGCAAAACTGTGTATGCCGCAACTAGGAATGATTTGGATTAATGCACACAGATACTATGCCAGGGTCCAAGCCTGTGGTGTAAGCATTGTACACATTTGCAGAAACCATTTTTCAGACCACATCAGTCTACAGCAGATGCCAGATAAGCTGTTGTTATTGCATCTGATGGGAAGATTCCAGTGTTTAAAATGATGAAGCACCATAACAAACTTTTGCAATATGGAAAACTTAGTAATTTATTTACATTTATGCCTTTCTCAAGATCCAAGTACTAGAAAAGTCAACACATTTAGTTTAGCTGTTTTCTAGTAAAGTAAATCTGAACACTTACTCTGGTCTTGTTCCTGTTTTGTCACCTAGAAAATGAAAACAGCAAGTCAGAAAAAAGAACTTTGAAGAACAAACAAGACAACCTTAATGAGATTTTAGGGAAGAACTAAGGACTACAATCTGCTAGATTTCTCTTGATAAGAGGAACAGACTAGGCTTGGCATAAAAGAAAGAAGGTTTCAATTTACTCCCCCTTCACAGATAAATATCTTTTCAAGAACAATGGTTCAACAGTTGAGCTGCTAATTTCTTGGCAGAGAGTAATGCAAAACATCTTGTGTCACTATACAAGTCACTACAAATGCATAAACAACTGCAGTTGCATAAGAAATCTGTTCCTGCTTATGCAACCACAACTCACTTAGACCTGCACCCACAAAACGCTCAAGTGTTTTCAACTCAGCAATAGCAGGCTCCTCTCAAATACGAAGGTAATGAAGGTTTGGCCATTGGACTTCCCTAAGAATTCTGCTAGTGCATTAAGTTCAGTAATGAATGGGGTTTCACAAAATCGAGGATGTTACTGCTTACCTACCACCTACACACTCCAAATTATGCATCTGTGGATCAAGATGCCAAATGCCTGAGCAACAGAACTGAGCTGAAAACAGTATCCTGTGTAACGGGGTAGTAGTAATCACCTCCCACCCCACAGCAGTCTGCTAGGAAGAATACTCACCCAGAAAGCCCAAGAAGTGAGCTTCATCTTCTTCAGCTGGATGCAATTCACATCCTCACTACCCTCTCAGTGACACTAATGCAGAAAGCAGCTACGTAGCTAATGTCAGTGCCACAAACATTTTAAACTGCACAAGCCAGTGTTCCTGCCAGGAAAAGCTACTTCTTTTAAAAGCAACATCTACTTAAATTGTCTGCAGACTCTGTTACCCAGTACCAGGACATTTAGAGAACCCAGAGTCCCACATTCCCTATGCCTCTGCCAAGGGGAAAAAAAAATCTACACAATATTAAAAAAGAAAGAAAAAAGAAACGATAATAAACCTTAGAATTTATGACTCCTTTCTCTGCTGGTAACCTAAAAATTAGGCAGAAAACTAAGTATACTTTACTTTCTCTCTGCAACTTTTTTTTTTTTCTGTACATCAGACCAGTACTTACAAAGTAAAAGATACAGATGTGAAATCAGATTTTGCTACTTTCTGGGAAACTGCTCCAGTTTTTACCATTTTACATTCTTTTGAGTGATACTTGAGGAAAATACGTGTAAGAACAGCTTTGTTTCCTGCAGTCATATTTTAAAAAAATACTGCACAGTCAGTCTTCAGAAGGAAAAGCTTTTATAAACAATTCCAGAAAAGAGCACAAAAGTGCTAGTCCCTATCTGTCCTGGGATTACTGGGGTAATTTTCTTTAGTAGCCACATCTCCTCTTTCCTTTTCTTCAGGAAGGAAAAATAAATAAAAACCTCAAAACCATAAAACCACCCCCCTCAAACCTTAACACAGTTCCTCATATAGTAGTACAAACCACTGTACTGACAGAACTGAGTAGCAGCATACAGGTAGGGATATTTATCAGGGCTGCTTAAACCAGCATATCCATTATGGAAAACATTCCTAAATTAAAACCTACATTTAAAAAAAAAAAGAAAGAGGAAAACTCAGAAAACAGTCCCCTTTGACATTTTCCACTGCTTAGCTAAGGGTTCTCTGCTTATCACTGTGGCAGCAACAGTCCACACGTCCAGTTCTACTACACAACTTATAGGGAATTCAGGCACTCATTCAAGTTTCCACCCTAAAAACTCAGGAAAACAATGCTGGGAGATGTGAGATTGAAGTAGATTGTGGGTTTCTGGTCCTCATTTTAACATACTTGTATATTACAGAAGTGTTGTGACATGCTAATATTACAGTAATGGATATCCTGTAAAAACCTAGAAATCAGAGCTTTTTTCATCACTCCCAGTTTCAGTAATAATCTCCAAAACCAATCAACACCATGCAAAGCACTCCAGTCTGGACAGTCAGTACGCCACTTCTACAAGCATCAAGAACTATGTCTCCGCAACCTGTGTTACTCTCTAAAAATGGTTTCATGGAGTTTCTACATTTCCTTCTCTCCTAGCTATTGGTATATCTAATTTAAAATTTGGCTTGTGAATGGAATCAAGAGATTAAGCTAACAGTATTGATTCCCCAGAGAAAATGCACATCTTACAATCAGCTTTAGTTAAGCTTACTCTGGAAGTATAAAAGCAAGACAAATTAATAACTGTCCATATGTCAATGCTCAATATTCCCTTACTTAAGGGGTAAAGCTTTTATAACTGGTTTTAACAACCTGATAAAACTACACACCACCAGAAATACAGCTTTGAAGAACAGCAGCCTAAAATAGGAAGGTTTTACATTGCAGGCTTTCAAAAAAAAAAAAAAGAAACTAAGTTCAGGATCTGTTACAGCTGGAGAAAGCTGGTTTGAGAATTTTTCGTATTCGCAATGCATTACTTAAACATAGCTCTGCTCCCCCCTCTAGTGGCTATTTGACGTATAACTGTTCAGAAACCTGCCTTGGTTTTTCAGCAAACTGCCCTTTGAGTCTTCGCTCCTGAAAGGCTAAAGGGTTCTCTAGTATGATATTGGCTTATACTTATTTTAAATAAATAGATGTACATTACACTGCATTTTCAACCAAAATCTTGTTCTTCTATGGAAGCACAATATCTAAGAATGGAATTAACTGAAATTACTTGTAAGGGGCAAGGGGAATAAAAATTGTCAGCTTTAATTCCACACTCCTAACACAATGACAAAGTGTGTCTGCTGCAGTGCTCTGATAACTTTATCCATTAAAAAAAGTTATGAATGTATGTTTTAAAACAAACGTACTCTTTTTGTCTGAAGAACTACTAAAATCAATGCCACCAAGACCTTCATTGGCAGTAGTTGAAGGAGCCGCAGCTGTCCCCAGAGTCAAACTCAAAGCATTCTGCCCAAGTCCTACAAGAAACCCAAAATGAATTTCCGCACTTAAAATGCTGATAATTAAAACTTATTTTAAACTAAAAGCATATATAACCTTGCTTGCAGTTTCAGTCTCCATTTACTACATTCAGATTTTAAAAATATGCAAAATAAACAGAAGAAAACAGATTGCATGAAGTTGCATGTAACTGTACACAAGTGTTTTATGTAATTTCTTCACATTACTAGGTAGCTAATTAGACAGCTAACTTATCAGCATCTTAAGTATCTTTCTGTTTCATTTAGAGTTTAAGAGCAGCGTTACCAAGACTACAACACATCACAACAAATTTTTCCTCTAGAGCTGAAAACGACAGGAAGCCGTGAAAAACAATACTATCAAAGATTTTATTCAGACCAAAAGCCACCAAAATAAGGATCTTTCAACTTCTCCACAGTTAAAGGAGATACTTGCATATCATTGCCCTCTCCCATTTATGATCAACTTCCTTAAGTCAATTATGGCAATGACAGATTTTTTTGTGCTTTCATTTAAAAAAGAACCATTAAGTACGGGTGAATTTAAGAATGAGAAAGAAGCTAATGACTTCAGATTTCATTTTTATTGTCCATGGAGAGCAGCACTGTTCTTAACTGTAACAATAGTAAAAGTTACACTTTCACAGTATTAATATTCTATATAAAGAAATCTTACGTTATGAGTTCAATCACACATCAAAGTTCAATGTTTTGAGTCAGAAGGAGGAAAAAACTAAAAAACTAAAATAACTTTCACCTGTTGCTGCTGTGCTTGTATTCTGGAAGAGTGAACCTCCTAAACCTGCTAAGGCTCCTCCTAAGGAAAGGCCTGTGGAGGCAGTTGTAGTTGGAGCAGTTGTACCACCCAAATTTAATGTAAAGCCAGTAGTTCCTGCAGAGAAAGCAAACCAGCTTCATGCAGACACTGCATACAAATACATCCATAGACAATATGGAAAAGTCTGAACAGCATCTTTATCACAATTGGATAATAAACTTAATCATTGTTTTCATTTCTTGCAAGTTTTCCAAAGCAACTAGAGACTTTTCAATGGTATGTGATTTTGTTCTACAATATCATAATCCTGATTAGTCCATATTTACCTGCAACTATGTAAAAATTTCATCAGTTACACAAAACACTAGAGAATCTAGAACCTGGCACAGAATTTATTTTTCAGCATAAGTGCTGTTGTCAACAGTCAATAAAAACAGTCATAAGTCAACAACTGCTGTTGACTTTTTATATTAAAATGCTGAAATGTTAAGATTTTAATGTTTAACACAAAACATTTTACACAAGACACATGATAAAAGAAGACTTAATTGGTAGTTTGAGCCTTCTTCTGGAATGAAACACCCCAGCTTTTGGTAGGATAGGGAAGACTTGAGTAGAGAAGGACCATAGGCATAAAAGGACAGAGCACGAAGAGCTAAGCTCAAATGCAGACTCCTAAGATAAAGAAAAATGAACTCCAATCTTAATTATCATCATGCACGGTGCAGTTTAGCTGAGTTAAATATGATGGCAGGTGTGTGTCAGTATGAGGACTACACTGGAAAAATTGTTTCCTCTAGTAGTCAACCATTTCAGGCCATTTACAAAAGGTAGACACTTTCTAAACTTTTCAGCTGTGCAAGCAGGAAGCTCTCAACATTCAGTGGGGTTAACAGTAACAAAAATAAATGTTTTTACATGACCAATCAGTTATAGCTACACTTCTAATGACTTAGATTATATGCTGCCAATATATTGCCCTCTATACAAACAAATCTATCTGCATTAGGGTATGCAAAATTAGAACTAGTGAAATACAATGAATCTTCTTATTGAATTACTACAAAATTATGCAGCTACTAGAAAAACTTAGTTCTACCATAAAGCTTTACTGATAAAAACAAACCCCAATCCCACAAACATTTTCCTACCTGCTGCAGGAGTCGATGTAAGAGCAGATGATAACGATAGGCCACTCGCTGAGGTAGAAGTAACAGGTAAAGCAAACGGTGTGGCTGAGCCTGCAGGTTTGTTGAAACCTAAACTAAAGCCTGTGGTAGCTGCTGATGTGGTGGCAGGTGTGCCTAGAAGAAACCCAAAACAATTATCAGTCATACAATGGCTTTTTTTTGAGAACGGATGCTCAATTTATCTTCTCTTCTGAACTATTCCCATTGAAACATCACGAACACCACAGCATGCAAGATCACTTGCATCAAGTAAAATATCCCCATAGCCCCTTCAGATAAATTTCAAAGGTTAACATTAATTGCACAGGCATTTTTGCCCCAGAATTCCTAGTGATCCACTGGGCTTTAATCATGGACTGGATCTTATATCTACTGATAATCAAAAAAAAAAAAAAAGTGTAAAATTAAGGGCTCTCACCAAAAGAATGTAATTGAAGCAGCAAAGCATTGGTAGCTGGAGCTATAAACAATATTGCCTAAAATACAGACTAAAAATTCTCAGTTGGATATGCACACTAAAATGAATGCACATATCCTTTCAATTTGTAAACAAGAAAAATATGTCAAGATGTTATTCCCTCAGACTTTGCTTTTGAACACTTTTAAAGTAAAGCAAATAAAGCTTCCACTTCCTTCTGTTTTCATGGTAAGAATACATTTTATAGTCTAGAATCCATATTCCAAAGTAGAAGAGAGGTGTCCATAGACGTACACAAACCACAACAGCAAGTACAAGAAACACATACTTGGTATGCTCAGTAACTGCTGTGTGTCTGTTCTGGATGACATAATTTCTTTTAGCTGTTGAAAAGAACTGATGTTCATCTGCATAGTACAGACCGCCACGCGTGATTATGCATCACACAGTCTGTTCTGGGTTAGCTGCTGCTTCTCCCTTCTTCTGCCCATTTTATTTCCTTTTTTATTCAACAACATTTTTCCAATTTATTCACAGCATGGCTTCCTAAGTTCTTGGACAGCAGTCTGTCTTGTAGCACCACTCCCACCGCCAATTTTTGTGATACTCAAGCTCAGTTTCTCCTCTGATATTATTTGCTGACATTTCAAAAGAAAGAAAAAACCCACCACAGCTACCTACACATTCCTGTATTTCCACCGACAGCTGAAAAATAGTCACTAACAATGCATGAGAGAACCAAAAGTAAATATTCCCAAAGTCCCTTCCTGGTTCAACCATCTTTATTTTTCTAAAAGTGGGTGATTACCGAACAGACTTGTTCACAAAGTTCATGACAGCAAGAAACTCTGTGTGAAGAATTCTCTGACAATGTATTCCACCTCCCCTCTGCTGAAGGAGGAAAGTCATTAGGGGGACATAAAGACAAAGTCTAACTTTTCACTGTGACCACCATCACTGTTGTTAAAGGGGTTATTCTATTCCTGTACAAGTAACAGTGCCCAGAACTACAGGGCTCTGCTCTGGTTTACAGCCTTAACATTTGGGCTACAAAGGAGAGTAATGGAGTAAAAGCTCACATATGACCACTGACTTTCTACATTACAAGACAGATCTCTCCGTATTTTTTTGCCTGTATAACATTAAAATCCACATTAGGTCCTTACCTAGCGTCAGTCCTGTAGCAATAGTTGTTGCTGTTCCTGCTTTAAGAATAAAAACAGAGTAAGACTAGTAATTGAAGACCACAAAGCAGTTATTATGATAACATGAAACAAAACACTGAAATAATGCAATATTATAACACATTATGTAGAGTATTATACAAGGTTTTTTTCTGTAGTATGTTGAAAGCAAAACAACATTAAACGTAGAAAACAGTATTTGTAAGCACCAGCAGCACAAATCAAAGGCATTACTGACTTTAAAACGTGTCACTTCTCTTTATAAAATAAGCTAACAGCGAAGCTGATGTTAGCAGTAGAGCAAATTGTTTGAAATTCCAAATAAACAAAGGTAAACAAAACTAAGGAAACTAGTAATTCTATCAAGTTGGGGTTTTTTTCCAGCCATATGGCAGTGTGTAACATTAGCAAGTAAACCAGCAGATTTACGGTATAATGAAGAGGATTACAGAGTCCAAAGTCTTTGTAAAATTCTATGTGTTGTTTTAGGGTTTCTGCCCCACTGGTAATTTAAAGAGACTATTTTGAACACAGTGCTATCCCATTTCATATTTTAAAAAAATCCGATTAGAAGATCAAAAGAATCATTGAGAGCTAAAACAGAACTACCCCAATGTAGTCAAAAAGAGTAGTACAGGCTTTCAGTCTACTGTTAAAGTTATTTCTAATAGATTGGTTCCTAGAACTTCCCCTATCTACTCATAAAAGTGTACAAGAAAAAAAAAATCATTTTGTCTAACAATATTGGAGCCAAAGTAAAATTCATTAAATTGTATCTGCACAATGGCTCAAAAAAACCCCAAAACCCCACCAATCAGAAAAGTTTTATTCTTTTGCGCCCAAATAGTCCTGTAAGAATCTGTATGTTCATAGGCTGAATTAGAGACCTAAGAAAATACTAATAAATTTCTTCACGCATATTGCTGACATTAAAAAAACCCCAAACAACAAACCCAGAAATGTTTACTACTGCAGGGTTGCAAATATCACATTACAAATACTAACAAAGTGTTTTTAAGTATTTTTCAGGTCAAAATATACCTTGACCTTAAATCATAATTTTAAGCACCCTGAAGAGTTAGATTTCTAGAAAACATTAGGATTCAAATTATGGAACAGTTTACACACAGGCCCAGGCAGAGTTTTCTGGTAACTGCATCTGTGTTTCTGCAGCTCTGATACTGCAAAATTATCAACAAATGACGTTTTAAACTGTTCAACAAAGCCTACTTAAGTAATATTCTGAGCTACAGAACTACTGTAAAAAAACTAAGCACATTATGACGACTCAGTTTTTGTATACAGATGATCTATTTCTTCATTGTTGATTCAAATTTCTGCTGTACAAGAAGTTTTTCTACCTGTACTGGTGCCTCCTAGTGTAAAGCCAGTGGTTGGTTTTGATCCAAAAAGTCCACTCCCAAAGCCCACTGAAGGAGCTGATGTAGTTGCTGTAGCAGTGGAAGAGCCCAGAGTTCCAAAACTAAGTCCTCCTGTTGAGCTATTACAAAATAAGACTATTAGCAGTAATTATTTTTCAAAATAAAAAAAAAAAATCCAAACCCCACCCTTATTTCAGTTTCTTTCCCATGCCATCATTCATTTTCCTGAACCGCACACAATGCATCTGGACAAGAGAGTCCAAGCTCCCTACAATCAAAGAGAAAGAAGAATCCCATCTCCCTCTTTCCTTCTACAGCTCCATAATTCCCACCACTTCCCTGACACAGCCTCCACCATTTGTTCAACTCCTTGCTGGGCTGATGCATTTTGCTATACCAGTAGGAAATTTGAACTTTTCTCCCTGAGGTCATTTCATTAGTTCTGCCTACTTATTCTCCTTGAACTACTGAAAAGGGAAAAAACAATGCTAGACGAAAGACAAAGATGACAACAAACCTGCAAGGACATCTTTTTGAAGCAGGTTCCAAGTCCAGTTAGATAACCCTGACCAGAAACCTCAACCAATGTTGCTTTATTTTATTCTAAAGTGATAAGCACAGCCAGGCAACCATTCACATCAATAGCATAGCTCTGCCCTATCTTACCACCAAAAGACACCGATGTATGAATTCATTTTCAAACCAAAACACTACCCTTCCCCACAGGTGCAAACCATGGAGGACCCAAGCCTACCATACTTTCTTTTCTGACTGTATACTTGTCAGAAAGTCACAGAAATAAACTTACAGAATTATTTTCACAGATGAAGGGGAAGAGAGATGAAGAAGAAAATCAGAGAACAGTCATCACGAGGAAAACAAAACCTTTATTTATCTATTCATTTGGGGCAACTACACATTTTAGAAGTTTCATGGCAAATATAGAACAAGCTCTACATTTAGCAGAGAATGCATTAAGTTATTGCACAAAACATGGCGGAATACAATAATCATGATTATCTGTAACCAATGAAATGACAGGCTCTAGCAGCCAGAGGGGGTCTACAATTTTTAAAGTTTTGTTCTTAAACTGACACAGGATCAGGTGAATAATTTATTTGTAGTAACCTCCTGCTTCCATTTGTGAGCCTTTTTAGAAACTGAGTAAGTTTTCTCTTATACAATATTTTGCATCTGTACACCAATAGCACTGCAATGAAATGCAATTTAGACTTAAGAGTAACAACTGTCAAGAAATATTGTATGTTTCAGGTGTTCAGTATCCTCTCATTGTTCCCTCATCTCCTCTCTCTTTTTGTATGAAAGCACCTCCTAGGTATAACAAATGAAAAACGAAAGTAAATCCTTAAAAAAAAAAAACTATAATTAGTTTCTAACATCGTAAGTTTTCAAAGTATCTACAAAACTGATTGTGGCAAGTGCAGCAAAAGTTGGTTGCCAAGTTCAAAATCTAGGCGCAAGTTATTCATGAAGCAGAGCAGCCAAGAAGTTCAGAAGGACACAGACCTACTAAATTGTCTCACGCCACAAGAACCAAAGCATTTCAGTTTGCTTTACTCCCAAAATCTCAACATACCAAACTACAGCACCATGACCCAACTGCTTATAAACTTATACAGCACGGTGCTTCTCTCACCAGTCAAGAGTTTATGTTTGTCATCCTTTCCCAGTACAGATAAAGATTATTTTTCTGTGAAATTTTTCTTGTTCCAGCATTCCAGTAGAAGAAAGCAAAGTTACAAAATATGCAATTCAGCGCTATAGGACAAAACCCCAAAACTCTCAAGTAAAATGAACTGGCATCTTGTTTAAGATAGAAAGAACCCAAAATGTAGAAATAAAGCAATGGCAGTGTTTTTACTACCGGGACAAAGCATGTGCCAGGAGGACTGTCTACTCCCCACATATGGAAGGAAGAGGAGCTCAGGTCACTGAAGTTCAGGCCTAAGCTCTACTTTTAGAGCTATAACAAAGCATTGCACCTGGCTAAAGCATACTATAGAGAACATCAATTAACAAAAAGAAAGAGCATAAGTATCTGAACGGCTGTTGGTACAATGCAGGGATTAGGCAGGCTGGCATACCACATACAGGCCACTAGAATATAATCTTTGTCTGGTCACACTGATGAATAATACCTGTGCTTGGACTACACAATAAAGCCCCTTTTCTTCAACACTTGGTAATACTGTCTTAAGACTTAGAAGAACAACAATTTCTTCTTACAGTCTCAAACATATTCTCAAGCAAACCATCCCACAGGGACGCTCAAGATTCTGTCACCAATCATCCAACAGTAAGTAAAAAGGCCTCCTCCTCTGTGATACTCCTTGACCAATAGCCCTGAAGACTTGTCCTGCTTGTAAGAAGAAATATATGAATAAAAATGCAGAGTACCATACTGCTATTAATTATCACCTGTTAAACTTCTACTTATTATTTTTAACAGATTAAAAAGCCAGCTAGAGCGGCAAAAAAAAAAGAGAACAAAAATATTTAAGTTCAATAGGCAATTTATAACAAGTGCATATCAATAAGACAAAACAATTTCCTTTGTTTCAGGCAGTACATTTAAAATAACATTTGTTTATTCAAAAACATTCTTCTAACTTGCTCATTCTCATCACAGGAAACCTGCATTAAACAGGCATAAAGCAAAAGAAACTTAAGTTCTTTAGAAAATCCATATAAGCTTCACTGTGGGGGGAAAAAAAAAAAAAA
>KZ510300.1:19496-29829 GCA_002844005.1 Limosa lapponica baueri | reverse complement strand
AAAAAAAAAATCAAAATATTGCTATTCTTTGGATACTATTTTAACAAATCAGAAGCCTATTTCAAGAGTTCAGGTCCTGCCTGGCCTTTGTTGTAATCAACATGTGTGAAATTTCAGGCCATTGCAGATGAACCTAGAGAGTGATTTGTCCCGTCATAAACCAGGTATTCTTGGTTGCTATGTACTTCCATTAACTATACAAAGAATCTGGAAGAGTAGTTTAGAATACTCATCAAAAATAATTTCTGATAAAGGCCTGGAGTCGGTAAAAGTTATTATCTGGATTTTGGTTTGTCTAAATTTGGAAACATCTAGATTTTACATGAAGATAAATAGTTACTAATGACAGCAGAATGTGAATCATTTCTATTTTCACCAATATGGACACAGAATAAAAGAAGACTAAGAGCTTGCTTGCATCACTTTAAAAATTAAATATCTTTTAAGCGTTTTGAGCTGTTTCAAAGTAAATGCAACCAAAAAAAAATAGCTGCCACTTGCTTAAGTACAAGTAATTTCTTCCATGGGAAGAATGCTCAATGGGAATGCTCAATGCATATGGGTAAAAAACATATGTATACGTCTTTGTTTTATGGGAAAACGTGTTCTTTGTGTGTTTGTTTACTTGATGGCATATTAAACAAAAGATATCAGAGTTTTCCACATTCCACATCCAGTGATTGAAATAAATTCTCATGATTGTGATGCCATATTCTGAGGAGGATAGTGAGCACTTTTTTCAAAACACTGAAGCAACTAAAACAGTAGTTTCGGTGGCTAGTAGTACCTCTGTGCTGGTAGGTGGGGTTAACTGCCAAATACATTGCTATGCAGATCTGTTTGTACTGCCACAGCCAAGATACAGAGTAGTTCTGGTCGTGGAACAGCAGCAGTAACCTACAGTTACAGGTGGAGCTTTCTTTCTTCAGCTGCAGGGGTACCTAGAGGATCTGGGTAAGGAAGCAGACGGAGAAGGTGAAGATAGACTGAGAAGCTGTTTCAGAAGGGATTTTTCCTTCAACAGCTCCCTTTTATATATTGGTGGTTCTAGGTTCAGGAAACGTGCAGGAACTCTTGAGGCAAAATTTTCTAGGAACAGCTGCAGAACTTGGCTTCTGCGGGATGATCTGAAAGAGACGCGTGAGACTTAAGAGAGCGAAGACGTCAGCCATGGTGGGTCTGAAGGGGTAACCTGGTGATCCAGGCTGGAGGTTGCATTTGCACTTGCATAACAATATTTAGATAATCCATATGACACACAATAAAGAAAGTCCCTATTTCTGAAGGCTAAAAGCAGATAGCTGAGTCATGGCTGGAAGTTAAGCAAAGTGTTGCCACCTGACAATACATGAGGCTGGAAGGGCACAGCTCCTTACAGCAGTGTCAGAGAAAAGGTAGAAAATGTAGAGAAAAAGTGGAGAAAATGCAGTATTACTTCATCTTCTGTTTTTAAAATCCCAGTTTAAATTCCACCCAGAGGGAATCCAAGCTTGCTGCATCATTAATGCTCCCTTGAGATGAGTTTCGGGCATTTGGGGAGGGGGGCATTTTTGGTTTGTGATATGGACATCACAGGGTACTATTTGCTTGCACTTTGGTTATTATCATTCTATGACTCAGATTGAATTCTAAAATGCCGTTGCTCACAGTTTTAACATTAAAAAGTCATTAAGATTTATATGTTTATTTAAAAAGCCATTCCAAGCCTAACATTGATAAAGTTTCAAGCATTTGTTGATATTAAAAAGTTTTAAAGAATTTAACTTCAAAAAATCATGGTAAGTTTTAATTATGATACTGTAAATCTAACAAATTTCCTCCAATTTCCTGTAATAATTATAAAAACAAGGGATATGCACTATTTAAGCACCAAACAAAAAGATATTCAATAAACGCATATCCACGTTAAGGAACCCTTTTTTTAGCGCAGTGCAGTGCAGTCAGAAGCTGAGCGCGCAGGATATGAAGCGCAGGGTGTGTGGGACCAGCGCTTGACCCAGAGCACAACCTACAGATGGGGGAATTCAGTGTGTCTGCGTGGGCGCTGGGAGGGCAGACATCGAAGAGCTGGCTGAAGAGCTGGGATGTGAAGGATAACCAGAAAAGAAAGGAAGCATTTTCATGCCGGCATTCACACGAGGTGGTGGTATCAACGACCAGCAGTAGAAGCATCTGCATACGTTAAGGCTTGGTTTGCGCAGTCACTTACAGCAGAGGACCATGTTGGTTGCTGCTCTTCAGCGATGTGCTGGCAGCACGCTCAGCAGTTGAAGGCTCACTGGCAATAGGGATGTTACCTCTTATAAGGTGCACGGCTCAGTTTGTGTTTGGTTTAGTGCAGTTCTGCTAAAGTAGAGTTCCTAATTGCTTGGCACATTCTTGGCTGCAATGTCCCCCGAAAACATATGCCAGATTGTAATGTCTGTGACACAAAATGACATCCTCTGCTAATTTTAGGTATTGAAATCCTCTCCAACACTTCCTAGGATGGAATCATTAACCCTTTTGTAGGTTGCTGCTACATTATTCAGATGCTGCACCATCTTTTGTCTCCGTGTGACTGTCTCTATGGCAATTATTTCATAAAATAATAGCTATGCTCATTTTAAGAAAATAGCTATGCTCATTTTAACAAACCATCATGCCATAGAGATATTAAAATGACTGCAGACTGATTAGCGATCTTAAAGGCACTTCATCTGCACACAGAGGTGCGTACCACCAGCAGTCAAGAGAATACACAGCTTTTAAATTTTTAAAAATTGAAGAACCAATTAAATTATAACCAGTAGCTATCACTTTTACTTTTGGGGAAAATGCCAGTGAGATAAGTAATATTATTCAAAGGAAAATAGAACATGTCATGACTCAAAACAATGTCACAGCATTTTTAGATTAAGTGAAGAAACTTGTTTATCAGAAGGTTAAACTTACTATTATGAAAAATAACAGATTGCAATACACTTTTTTGCATCAGTTTAGATTTCAGCAGGTATAATTAACAAATCTATGAAAGAATACAATTGCTGGTTTTATCAACAGGAAATTCGATGCAGGCTTCTAACCAAAACCATGAAAAGAAAGAGACTTGACAACTATGCAACAGTATGAGGAAATGGAAATTAATGCAGATTAAATTTCCGTTGTACAATGAATAGTCACTATGACAGATGAAAAAAGTGAAGGGAAAGGAGTTGTACCACTTAAGAGTTTACGAGTAGTGTAACTGCTTGACAGTGGAGAAAAAACATTGATTTTATTGGTACCTTCATTTAGATATGGCAGTAATTGGATACAGTAATCTCTAAATCATTGCAGAAGGAAAAATACAGAAATTTTCACAATTATCAGGTCATTCCATTGAAAAGAGTACTTTGAAGATTTTAAATGAGATTTTTTTTCATGCCAAGATAAGGTTGCAATGACTAAAGAAGACACATTTCAATACATTCCAATATGTGATGAAGATAAGATAAAAGTATGGCTTCTAAAGAAAGCATTAAAGCTGGGTACTAGGGTAATTTATAAATAGAATCTGTTATTTAGAAAAAAAATGCAAAGCAATTAAAACTAGAACAGGAAAAAATAAAGGTATAAAAGCTCTGAAAAAGAAGTGGGAAAGATGTAGAAAATTTTATCAACAGTTAACTCATATGAGAACAGGATATGCAGATAACAGATGCCACTAAAAATTGTGTGGAAAGTAAATGTTTAGAGAAAGTGAAATGAAAGAGATGCTACTCCTCAAAAGTTTAAAAATTCAACACATAATTCTACTGGCTACAAACCAATTAAATTATAATTTAGTCAGTGACATATTTTCCTTCACTCCAGTGGGATACATGCCCCATTCTTTTACAGAAGTTGTGGTATTTTCAAAAAATAAATGAAGTTGATAAAAATAATTAAGCTAACAGTCCCCCCAAAAGACAGGTTCTTTTTCAAAATGCACTTACTTCTGTGCTTTCTAGTGGCATAAAAACTTACTATTATTATACAAGTTGCCTTATTATTTTAGTCCATTTTCCGCAAACAGAATGGGAAAACAGAATGTAAAAGTTGAACTAGCAATTAAGAATTGTGGCTCGCTTTCAAGCCAGCTGTTTAATAGCTTCCACCAGTAAGCACTGTTTCCATCATTAGTGGGAAGTTCTGTGCCCATAAGGGACTTAATATTCAGCTTCTCCTGCTCTTGCCCATTGAGGTTTGGGCCTGGATAATTTCAGCTCAGCTTATGCTCATTTGACAGTTGATCCCTGAAAGAGTGAGAGGATATAAACCAATGTTCAAGCTCAGCAAAAAGTCCATGCTAAATACTCTGATTTTGATTCCATTTACATTTGAAGGCATTATTTAACTTTCCCATTTCTTTCTTTCTGTTGTTGGAAAGTGGTTCTTTCCATCAGAATTCAAATAAAATCTTAGCAATGTAAATAAAAAATTGTTTTCTCCCTTACTCTTTATTTGAAAAAATCTGGTTTTTTTATATTATTAGAGGTTCTCCATGTGAAGTTGAACTTCAGGAATTAGTGCATCAAATTGACATCATGGTAAACAGCAAGAAAGTGGAATGGGAAAGGAAGATGAAAACTTTAGAAGCAAAGATGGATATCCAGGATGAAGAATTAGCAAGTACCCAAAGCAAACTGAATCAAAAAGGTCAAGAGGTATTTAAGAATATCACATTCTATAAAGAAAGTATTTATTCTGGGAGTTAGTTAATAGTGTGCTCTAAGTGCTCTGTAAGGAGACCTGTTTGTTCTATCATGTAAAAATACCAAACACCCTTTAAAGGTCACTAATTATCCTTAGTGTTTTGTTTTAAAGTGTGCTTCTGTTCTGAAAAGTGATTGTAAAAATGTCATTGAAAGTCTCATATTTCTTCTATTTCCCTAAAGTCTAAATCGAATATTCTCAGTTTAGCTGTAAAAAGATAATTTAATGTTTTTTCTAAATGCCAACACTTCTCCTTTCATCAGAAATTTTAAATGGAAATGTGCAGTTCCAAAAGTTTCACAAAATTATGTCTTTGTAATTCTTGTTTATACATTATTTTTATCATTTTACATCATATACTATCTTTGTATCATAATTTTAGTATTAATAGTGAAGATTAGCATTGTATTACCACTTAGACTTGTGTATCAAACTGAAAGCCCCAGTGATGCTGTCCATACTTCACGATCTTGTCTGATGAATATTCATTCAGAAGCATCAGTAAATCCTAGCACAGCATTCAGTTCCAGTTCAAGGCATCTGAATTTAGGTGTTTACACGTGGGCATCCTTCTGTGAGCTGGGTGTCCAAACTGCCAGTGGGAGTTTTGAAAGTGAAATAACTCTCCCTAAGGAGCAATTAGGAACTTGCCCTTAGTCATTGCAGTCAGAGGAGCCAAGAGAGTAATTCAGCTAGCCAGTTCTTAAAGCATCAGTTTATTTGCCTGTACAAAGATGTTATCCGAAATATTTTAGCATATTCTGCCTAACTTCCAGCTGTGCCTCCAGAAAAAGGTAGGTCTTGTGTGCTCTTTGTCATATTTCTCAGACCTCTGTGAAACTCTCAGGTAATTCAAGATAGCTCAAACGGCACCGTACTTAGGGAGCTGAAATGAGTCTACAGTGTCTCCTGATAATTTTCCATATGTAGTTGAAAGTCATTTGTATGATTATATAAGCCATTTAAGCAAAATTTTCACAATGGGCCACAGCAGATCATTTGTGTAGTTGGGTCAGAAATGCTTTCGTTAAATGGTCTTTCATGGCAGACTCATACAGTATTATCATTAAATCATAACAAGCATGCAAGGAGGCTTTTTACTATAAAATCCCTATCTCGATGGTGATACAATATGGGTTTGTAGTATCCAGTTTCATTATTAAGTTACTGAATGAATATATATTTTTAATATCTATCTTTTAAGCAATGGTCTTTTTTCAGAGTTTCAAATGACTATTCTAAAAATGACCTATTTTTGGAACACTTCAGAAAAGGTAAATTTGAATGCTTATTCTAACTCTAGGTAGGACTACTTCGACAGAAACTGGAAGACTTGCATAAAACTAAATATGAAATGGCTCAGAATTATGAAGCTCAGCTTAAAGCACTGAAATCTCAAGTAAGAAAAATGTCTGTTTCGTTATTTTATGATGGCAGTATAAAGAGCTTATACATGCTAATGATACAGATGCACCTCTGTGGATATGGGAAGGATGAATCGTGTCATACAAATGATGATGACTACAGCTTCCTACCAGGCTCCATTATCATTTCTGTACCGATATGTCCAAATTCTTTGGATGGAGTTTAATGTGATTGTGACATCTGTTATGAAGACAGATATTTGATTTCCTGACTTTGGACTAATACCTTTGTGAATGAATAAAATAGATAATTAGATTCATGCTAATAAGACTGCTGCACGTGAGGAATTTTAAGGCTTAAACTGCTCATCATGTTTTTGCTATAATTTTTTCTGGTTTCAGTGTGCCCGATTGACAGTAGTCTGATAGCTTTCTGTAAGAGAACATAATATCAAAACTAGAGTAACCTGGATTATTGACATTGGGAATTTGTTTTGGCTTTATTTCAGTGTGTGCTTGCAGCCCAGAAAGCCAACCATATCCTGGGCTGTATCAAAAGAAACATGGCCGCAGTTCAAGGGAGGTATTTTCCCCCTCTGCTTTGTTCTCATGAGACCCCACCTGCAGGACTGCATCTACCTGTGGGGTCCCCAGCACAAGAAAGACATGGACCTGTTTGAGCGAGTCCAGAGGAGGGCCACAAATACAATCAGAGGGCTGGAGCACCTCTGCTATGAGGACAGGCTGAGAGAGTTGGGATTGTTCAGCCTGGAGAAGAGAAGGCTCCTGTGAGACCTTACAGGCCTTCCAGTACCTAAAGGGGAATTACAAGAAAGATGAAGAGAGATTTTTTTACCAGGGCCCATAGTGACAGGAGAAGGGGCAATGATTTTAAACTGAAAGAGGGTAGATTTAGATTGGACATTAAGAAGAATATTTTTTTTCACCAAGGATTGTGAGATACTGACACAGGTTTCCCAGAGAGGTTGCAGATGCCCCATCACTGAAGGTGTTCAAGGCCAGGCTGGATGGGGCTTTGAGCAACCTGATCTAGTTGAAGATGTCCCTGCCCATGGCAGGGGCGTTGGAACTTGATGATCTTTTAAGGTCCCTTCCAATGCAAACCATTCTATGGTTCTATGATTCTATTTTGCTGTGTTTGTTCTCCCTGTATTTTTCCTTCTTTGTTATTTCCCACTTCAATCATGAATCTAAATTCTTAGCAAAATTCAGTCTATTCTGTTTCTCAGATTTTAACAAGTTAGCATATACATAGTTTTTCCTGCTACTGTACTGTTTCCTTCATTGGATTGTCCTGCCAGAGATTTAGTGTTATAATTAAAGATTTCCAATCATCACACTTATCATAGAATCATATTGGATTGCATAAATTGGATATCGTTAATTTCATTTAGAGGTGATAACACCACCTAAATCCATTAAAACAATAAACATATAACTTATTTTTAAGGTTATGTTGTCTTTAATTTATTTCTTTCTTTTATATATGGAAATTGATTTGGCAAACAGTTCTGTGAGTAAGCAGGTAATGTTTTGATTGGTTTTGTAATTAACACTTTTAAACATTTGGGAAGGTATCTAGAAACAAAAGCTGTTTTATAATTTACACTAATTACAGAAAAAGAAACAACATCTTAGAATCTTAAACTTCCTGAAATTTAAACTCCACAACATTTTTCATAAAGCTTTAGATTTTGAAGTTGTTATTTACCCTAAAAGTCCTTTAGGGGCAAATATAATATGTTTTCTCTTTGTGTTTTTTTTAAAGAATCTGACACTTCCTAACCTACAAGCTCCCCTCTGTAAACCTGATTATGCTTCGTGCCAAGATTCTCCTTTTTAGTTACCACTCAGACCACCTAACCTTTCTTTGAGTGTCCTGATTGCTTCTTCTTTTATCTTTATGCAAGAAGTTTTGATTTCTAGCTCTTAAGAATGTACATCACTTTCCCATTTTATGCCTCCAAACATTTCCTTCTCTCAGCCATCCTATTTATTTTACCAAAGGTTCCAGCACTGATGCTGTTTGCATTGTATTTTCCAATTCCCGTTCCTTCCCTTTCACCAAACCGTATGTCTTCATGAAATACCCATCCAGGACACATTGACCTCAGAAGGAAACTGTGAAGTGCCTGAGTTAGGAGGCCTGCCTGGGTTTTCTAGGTGATAAACAGAAAGTTTGCCTGTCAGAACAATGCCAAGCATCTTTGCTAGACAGTAGGACTATCCCACTCTGCTCCTCTGGCTTTTACTATGTCTCCTTATTGAGGTTTTCTTAAATTACACTGCTGCAGTGTCTACAATAGAATGACTTTAATGTTCCAAATTCTCAGCTGCACAGACTCATATCTCAAATACAGAGCTTCCCTGGCAATATTAATCTTTGCCTTGTCTCCTTTGTCTCCCTTCTTTTAGTTCTTATCCTCACTTGGAAGTTATACCTCTTTCTACACTGTATAATCTTAAGAGCTACAATTTAGTTTTGCACAAATGGTGTGAGTGTTACTATTTGCCAGTAGCATTGTGTCTTTCTTTGCAGAGATATTCTTAAAATCCCTCCCAGGTTTTGTTCCTTCTTAATCTTGGTAGACGTAGAAAGGATCACTTTTTCCAGCTCTGAGAATGCTAGGCTGTTCAGGTCAAATTTCTCTCTGATACAGTGCCTCTGTGGTCCTCTGCTTTTTACCCTTGCTATTGATAAAAGCAGCTGTTTAATGAGCAGCTTTCCCACTGAATTGATTGTGTGCCTGTCCAATGCTGTAAAACCTGTATTTTTCTTGTATTAGGAAAATAATTCCTGATATGTAATCTGAAACTCTTAGGCCACGCTGTTGCTCTCATTCAAATGTACAATATTTTGCCATAATTAAGTAGCAAAAATGTTAGGGGTTCATCTTCATTACTTTCTTCCTTCATTTTTTTTTTCCTATCTATATGTTTAGTAGTTATTTTGAAAATTACAGAAATCCCTCAGCGAAAGAACAAGAATCCATTCTTGCTCTAAGCGCTTTAGCAACTAATTGTCTCTCATAGACATTTAAAAGCTAGATGGCTACGTCTGAGCTACCTCGGGCTCCCTTTAGAATCAATGGAAGGAAAGGGACACCCCTGGAATATAATTCATGTCAGTGTATGATGAGAATTTAAGATAGCTGAAAAGACTAAGCATTTGGAGGCAGCTTTTTCTAACAGAGTAGCTCAAGCTTGGATGTCTAACTTTTAGAAATCTAATCTTAGATGAATTCTACCCCAGAACTCATGAAAATGCCTCATTTTTTTTTCCAGTTGTACAACATGCAAATAGAACAACTTAGATCTTATTTTTAAAGCAAATATCTAGCATTGGAAAGATTCTTGGCTTTTGTCTACTTTCCAGTCATGATAACATCCAGTCTATAATCTGTCTGAAATATCCTACTTTCATAAAATAAATCTAATATTCAAACTAAATTTTCTCATTTTGGCCATTCTGTTCCTTTTTAGCCTGATTTACTGAAGTGTTGGATCCTGTGTCTCCTGGCCTTTTTAGCAAGAACACTCTAATACCTGTCTTCATCTGAGTTTACTCTTCCAGGCAGTTCATGTACACCATAATATATTCAAGAGCAAAACTCCTGTTATTTATAAAAGGATATCTTTCTTCCAAAGGCAATGAGTTCTGTGTTGTTTGAGCCTGGATTCTCTGACCCATTTTAAATATTTTTTCTTAACTGTGTTTTCTGGCAAGGTCAATTTCAAATATAAGCAGCTTGTCTGCAAGACTTTTGATTTTGTTTTAAAGGTGATATCTCAGCTCTGTAAGTCCATGTTACAGGATTTCTGTTCAGAAATTCCAAGTTGGTCAAATCTATCCCTGGACCTCCCAATTTCACGAAACTTTCTAGTCTAGGACAATCTCTCTCCGGTCATCTTTTCAATTCTTTCTTGCTGTTCCATATTATGAGTTCCCAAAATCATCTCAAATGTCTCTAGGAAGTTTCCAGATGATTCTTTAACTCCAGTTTCTGTTCTGTATCTTTTCTGGACTTCTTTGGCCATCTTTGCTATCTCCACAGACCTCAGTTGCTCATTCCAGGTTGGTTCAATAGGATTCCATTCCATTTCCAATTTCTTCCTTGGAAGTAATTTCTTTTCCTGACAGTACTTCACTTGAGCAGTTAACAAAAATATGAGATTTTATGGATTTTGTTTGGGTAAACAAAGAACTTTATGTTAGATTCAGAATTTTTTAA
>KZ510294.1:17371-29077 GCA_002844005.1 Limosa lapponica baueri | reverse complement strand
AGAAAATTTTTTTTTAAAGTTTAAATATATATATATATGTGTGCGCCAAGTGTTAGTTGGCTGAGGGCAAGACTTAAAATGCTATTTGGCTTTATCCCGTTCATCTCCCTGTATACACGTATTTTGCTTCCCTGACCGCGTGTGAGAAAGGGCAGGGTGAGGTAGCATTTATATTCATAATTTATGCCTGCAGTCTTGAAATAATCTCATTTGTCTTCCACTGTTAGTGGAACAAGTTTTGCTAGTGATGAAGAATGCTGGAAGCAATGAGGGATTCTGTTGTTTCAGCTTTTCATTTGTCTTCTGTAAAGAGTGGTTTTGAATAAAAAGATAAATCGGGGAGGGTTGTGTAATATGATTGCCGGTACATAACCAACCTGATTTTGAGGAGGCTCGCAGGACTCCGGCTTGTCTGTTCAATAGATAACCAGGTTTATTGGGCAGATAATACATTTCTCTCGGGCGCAGGAAAAGAACATGTCAAACACCTTCTCTTGTCTTTCCAGGCGATAGATAGCGTCGCTGGCAGCAGCAGAAGACTGGTAGCTTTGGTAGTGCGTTATGGGGACGTGCATCGAGGATGAAGGGAGGTGGAGGATCCCCGTGTGTTCCCTGCAGAAGCGTTTGTCTGCCCCAAGCAAAATGCAAATAGAGAGAAGCTGGGGCTCTGATCTCTCTTGCAGCTGGGAATCATTCCTCAAATGAGCTCTGGTCGGGCAAGAACCGATTTCTCGAGTGAACCTTTGCCAGGAGGAAGCTCCTGACCTTCTCACCAGGAGTGGTGGCTGTGTCAGAGCTACCCTGGGGGACGGCATTGCTTTGCCTGCACTTAGACACAGAAACAACTACACAAACTCTAAACTAAGCCAACTTTAAACCATCAGCAGTCCGGCAGCAGCCGCATGGCACTCAGCATGGATTAATTTTTCCCTCTTTTCAGGAGTTATGTGATTGTGGAGCAGCAGTGACCTGTACCTGTAGTTTTTCTAGGTTAAAACAGCAGGTTATAGACTGCACTGCAAAGTGGTGAATCAAGAGTCTGTAGGAAAAAAAAGCAATTTAAAACTCTCTTTTTTTGAAAGAAATTCATGGAAGATTTTGGCAACTACAAACATGGGAAACAGAAATGTTTGTGTTAGGCATTTTGTGCAGTTTCTCTCCTTGTTTACACTGGAGTAAATCTGAGCAAGTGCTGGTGATTTAGGATTTATTTGGTGTAAATTAGATTAAAAGTCACCCTTGGGGCTTAATTAAGCGGTGATATAAATAGTGGAGTAAGTTAAACGCTAGCAGTAGATTTCGCAGATAACAGGTATGAATGGATGCAAATAAGCTTAAGTTTTCATTGATGTAGAAATTTTAATTGCATTTGTTGCTTGCTGTCTGGGTGACAGCCTAGAGCCCCGGACCACGAGGCTGCGTGGTGTCTGCGTTCCCGTTGGTGTCCTGCAGCATCTCCTGAAGCCGTGCTGCTGCCCCTGCGCGCTCGGTGCCCTCCTGCCCTTGCTAGCTGGGGTTTGTGTTTTGCTGGGTGCTGCCACTTATTCCTCTGTCTTTGAGCCAAAAGAACATATAAGTGCACATTTTTGGTTACTCTAAGCGAGGGGGTGTGACTTAAGGAAGTTTTCCTGAAGACTTTTCCTTGTTGTTGCCAAAACATTGTACAGACAGGCTTCAGTCTCCCAGTCGCACCAAATGCAATCACTTTCCGACTGATTAAATATCTTACCCATGGAATTGGTTATTAAATTAGCAAATTCCAGTGTGCTGTCTCCTGTCTTTTTCCTGATAACTAAAGGTGGCTGTGGAAAGTTTTAATACGTTGTCCCTTCTGTTTCCCTGATAGATGTTTCTGCCAGAATGGATGAGGTGATGAGATCAGCATCAGCCAGGTTTTGTATGCAGAGGCAGCGCTGCAGACGCAGACTGAACCCTTGGTAAAGCATCTCATTAACTTGCCACATACTTGGTGGTGGGCACACAGACCTTACAAGTATGTCATTACTGTGCTTAACGAAGGAAACTGCCACTTGCTAAAGCACTGGCAAGATATATGTGTACCTAGCTTGGCTAGTTTTATATTCTGTTAAATATTAAAGGTTGTTTCTTTTAACTAAAGGCTCCATGGAAGTAATAGGGAGCTTGCATTTTATTTTCTGTTTGATTGAATCCTGAATTCAGTGCTAAAAGTAAGAGATAAATTCATATTAAAAACTCCAACTCTTTCCATCAAGGAGATTTGATTATAACTAAAAGCCAAATATTTTCCTTTCCTAATATCTATCTGATTAGCTCTTAATGTTAAAAAAAATCAAAGTGGTTTTGAAGACTGTTGATGTAAAAAGTTGTGAACTTTTAGAAGTATTTTTATTCATTTTCACAATTTGATTACTGGAAAGGGAAGTGCAACTTCAATTAGGGGATGTGATTACCAATATACCGGGGAGTTAACACCTGATGGAACTGATCCTGTTGTTGTTGAAGACAGCAGTCAAACCTTTCCAGAATGCAGCAGTTGTTGTAGTTGGGGCAGGTGACATTTGCTTTGATTGTCAATTTATTGGGAACCGAGGCCTCCCCTCCCAAAAGCAGGGGAGAGGATTGTGAGGGACGGTTCGGTCTATTGAATTTGAGTTTTATTCCCTCTCCCACACAGTAATGCCCAAACGTCCGTAGCAGCGTGTAGCTTCTCTGAATCCTTTTCCCCGAGAGGAGCTCTGTCATTTTTATTGCGCTTTTGCTCCGGCAAACGTGGCACGGTTCGTAGGGCACCGAGCTGCTTTTCGCTTGCCATAAAAATAAAATAGCACTGGGGGAGTCTCTGAGCAGCAGCTGGTGATGCTGTCCTTGGTCTCCTCGCTCAGCCTGGGGGAGCTGATCCTTTGCCTCTCTTACAGCTCTCATCCATAGGATGCACGCGTAGCATCCTCCCAGGAGGGCTTTTAGCAGAAGGTGAGAGCAGGTGTGGTTGGGGAGGTTGAATGACCCATTCCTCTGGAGACACCTGCTCCCATGGTGGGGTAGTCCTTCTCCTAGATTGATGGTGGCCTGGTGGAGCTAGGACATCCTGCTCCAGTGCTGGTGACCAGAACTAGAGTAAACCCCGCTTTTACATTTTACCTATTAAAATAGAAAATAACAGCAAGACTGGCTTCCTCAAATCAGACCAAAGCCTTAAGGTTTAACTTCTGAAGGTCTACTTGATTTTAAGTCACTTGCTCCGATTACCTGTTTTGAAGGTTTTTATGACTTACCCGTTTTCCTTATTTGGATTAAGAGAATAATTGAAGCGAATCCTTGCATATAAGATATGGAAGTTCAAATGTAGGTCATATTTAAAAGGGTTTCTAATGAACTTTGTTAAAAATGTCTCCTGATTTCCTCTGGTGTATTCAAGTGCATATTTTAAAAGCTGCTGATTTAAAGCCCAGCTTATATAAGCTTATATATCGAGAATTTAAAAGATTTTTTTTTTTTTTAATATGAATTTGGGGCAACTCTAAAAGTGTGGTTATACTGTGGATCTTTAGGAGGCAGAGATACAACAAAATGTGTCCTTCCATATCCTCTCATTTTTTCAGATGTCATTGTAGGCCAGAAGTCCTGTCCCTTAAACAACTCCCAAGCAGCGCATCGGTGCAGTGTTACTATGTGGTATAGACCCTCTGTCCATCCCAGGACATTAGGAGTTTTCACAAGAAGTTTCCTAGACACTTATTACTTGCAGAAACTTGACGCTGTCTCTACTTTGAAATGTTTTTTAAAATGTGGTTTAACTCAAAGAGAATGAGTGAATTCCTGTAGTTGGGCTTTATCACAAATTTTGCAATCCTCGTTGTGCTGAGTACAGCTGTTACAGAACTTACACACCTTGCTAACTGGTTGTCAGGCACTTGTCCAGAGTGATGGAGCAGAGCATCACCATTGCCTGACTTCTCACCGTACACGTCTGCAAGGCTGCACCTGCTCTAAAATAGTGATGTCTGTATTAAATAATAAGAAATACTGTACTGTGCTATGAGAAGCGTGTTGAAACAGAGAACTACACAACTTGGAAGACTTCATTCTGTAAATGCGTGTGTGTGTGTGTCTGTAGGTTTTCTCTTCCCTGTCAGGGTGCGTGGGGACTGTCAGTGCCTTATGTGACAGTCTTCGGAGCTGTAAGCCCAGGTCCCCATAGGAGGTCAGCTGAACGGCAAGCAATTCATTGTGCTGTTTTGCACGGTATCTTGTGGGAACTTCAGTTTGTCAAGTGAAAAGCTTTAAGGCCAGTGGCTCAGGAGGATTGTTCTAACTGTACACTTATCCCATTTCCTTTGCATCTCAGTGATTTTTTTCGTATTTTTTTAGAATAAGCCTAACGCTCATGATGTCTTACTGAAAAATTGTTCACAATTATTTTATGGGTATCAAATGCTGCAGAAGGAGTGTGGTGGTTAGTGTCGAAATAGTGAAACAATTGGGTGCCTTGTACCTCGTCTAGAAATAATTGACTCATTAATCTTAACCACATCACCCCCATCACATGAGGGTCAAACATAGTTTAATTCTAATAGGAGGGTACGTGTCTGTTTACACTCCAGTTCTGACAGTTATTCCTCTTCCCAGAAAATTTGCTAATATTTTTACAAAGAAATCAGGAAGAGAGTAGAAGATGCCGAATAAGCTATAATAAATATACTGAGACAAAAAAAAAGAAGCTGTGTGGCAGAATTTAGGCCTTTACAAATGGGATTTTGAGGTAATAGTAAATGAAGAGCCCTGAAATGAAAACAAAGAAAGAAAAGGGTGTGTCTTTTTTTTATTATTATTTTATTTGCTTTTGCCCTGTGCTTCTGGTTGTGTGCTGGTCATTTTATTCTCCTCTTGGAAATGATTGTTCACCCACATACTTAGGTGTCTTCACTCTTGAGTCAGATGTTTATTAGTACAAAATAGCTTCTAAGCTTGAATTTATTTTTTTTTTCCTACCAAATCTGCATATTGTAAAATACGACTTTCTAATATTGCTGTGACGATGCTGTATGGTAATTTAAATAATGTGGTTCCTTTTGTCTAACCATTGGCAAATACTATTCAGGGCCTGGTAAATAATGGACTGAAATAACAGGCAAAAGGTGAATGTTAAATAGCCATTGCTAAAGAGATGGTCATCAAAAATCATTCAGCTTATCTTTTATAGACAGCACAAACACAGATACCTACGCTTCTGCTTAGTCAATTTTTATGTGAGCTCTTTGAAAACCTTGAGCAGTGTCTCAGTGCTGCTGGCAAGAAGGGGAGGCCAGATGACGTGTGGATCCCTGTGGTGCCTGTGTGCTGAGACGCTTATCTGAGCATCGTGGATTCCGGATTCCTTGCCTGCAGGCTGCTGCAGTCAAACCCATGTAAAAACAGGTGGCTTTTGCTGAAGGGAGAGTTTTCTGCTGTGGGCTGAGTGAGAGGGGAGAAAAGTTTGGGCTTCCTCCAGGTTTTCCTCCTTCTCCATCCTTGAGTGGAGATGCCATGTGTGGTTGGGTGTTACAGAGCCACGTAATACCTTGTAAATCAGAGATGCCACGCACCTGAAATTGCACCATGGCCACCAATGGTGGGTTATGCCCATCTCTAGCACAAACTGGCAGTCAGCCTGTCGGGCTGAGTGTCAAGACTGTCAAATCCTTCCCTGCGTTCCTGCGAAAGCAAAGGCTGTTTTAGAGTTAGTTGGTGCAGATGGAGTCTCCTCAAAAGGTGCTTCCCAAGCCCTTGTCTGCAAACTGCTCCTCTTGTCCATGACTGTGCAAGCAGCGGCTTCTTGGGTTTCTGTTAAATATAGGGTTGGGTTTTTTTTTTTTTTTAGTTTAGAAAGTTTCTAGAAAGTGTATGTGAGCCATGACAGGAAAAGGAATGGCAAGTGGTAGAGCCATAGTCAGAAAGAAACTCTGCCAAAAATAGGAGAGCATAGAGGTACCAAGTTCTTGTTATCAGTGTATATATAGTATGTGGCAGGATTGTCATTAAAGGGCCCAGAATGGCAAAAGGAAAAGGCTTAAACCTTTTATACTGCCTCAGATGCTCAGTGACACTGCAGAGCCTGTCAGTGCTTTTGCAGATGTGAGAAATACAGGTCAGATAATGCCAAGAGCCCTGTTAATGATACTGGAGGTATCGGTACCCTTAAGCAAACTAGGCATGAAAAGGCTGGGAAAGCTTTGTACTTGTTTTGTACTGTTCCACTCGCTTCCCTGAGACAGCTTTGTTTGGTTATACTGTAGCTAAACAGGGGATTATCTGCAGAAAAAACCGCATCTGATCTCTCGGTTGTGTTGCCAACACGGTAACATCTAGGAGGAATTTTAGAGATGTTCTAGAGATGACCTTAAGGGCTTCGCAGAGAAGTGTAAGTTTGGACATGTCATTGGTAGTCACCATTATTTTTAATCCAATAAACTGATGAAAAAGATGTAAAAATAAAAAAAAGCCAACCAAGGAAGCTTCAGAATCAGGTTTTGTTTAGTAATGTTAGATTGCAGAGAGATGCTGGCGTAGTGGGGGTTGTCAGCTGCTCGTGTTTTGCTCAAGAGAAAATTGAAAGATGAATGCTTATGCTGCCTGATACTGATGTTGGAGTCTTCGGGGATTACAGATGTATGAAGAGACAGACAGGGCAAAACAATGAGAAAATCAATATGATTTGGGGTTCCAGAAGTTGCCGCCACGTTATGAAAATGATGCTGTATGTCTGTCAGGAGGAAGAGGTAACTTCAAGGTCATGGGAGATTGCTGCTCCATGCTGGGGAGTAATAGGTGATAACACATGTGGATTGCAATAGCGCAGGTGATGGCTCTTGATGTTCCGTAAGCTCTCCACGACTCCAATAGCTTGAAATGAAAGATGTTAAGGTTTCATGGACGTAGCACAACCTACACAAATGAATTTCGTTTCCCAGAGATGCTGATATTTGGAGTGGACTTGCGTCTATCCCAGGAGCAGCCCGAGCCACCTCAAGGACTAACTGATTATTGTTGGCAAATTTAGTTCATAGTTTGGCCGTGACCATTTGGATGGTCTGTATTGTTTAGTTATGGAAAGGAGGACACGGTGAAGGCTCTCGAGGACAGATTAAGGACACTGTGCTCATCAGGGCTTTCCCAGATAGAACATCTGAGAAGTGTCACGGAGATTGGACACAGAATAAATCAGGACTCCTGCAAGAATATGAAGCACTGAGTAATCACTGAAAGCTTCTGAATCTTGCTTCAGATATGTCTTGTGGTTCCTTGCTCTCAGTGTAGAAAATACATTGCTCGAAATGCTGATACCAAGTGAGTCATCTGTGTTGTTATACAGCAAATAATGTTTTTGAGTAGCTAAAACAAGCCATATCCTGTGAGTCTAGTAAAATGTATGTATGGGATGATTACTGTTAAACTTTATAAATCTTTCATAGTGTGGTAAATGGGCTAAAACTTGCTAGGCTGGAAGGAGTATGCAAATTAAAAATAAAATGGAAATTGAGAAGGCTATAAGGGAAAGGGGAGATACCTATATTTGTGAGAGTATATGAGAAGAGGATGTTTCTAGTATTACATTTGCAGTGGTGTAATCCAGCTCTGAGAACTGGGGAGAGGAGGAATTGCTAATCGGCGGAGCTGTCTCGGCAGCAGGCTCAGGTAAGGATGAGGAGAGCCTTTCTTTGAGAGGAGAAAGGCAGTGGAGATAAAAGCCGAAACTGTTCTGAGCAGCTCTGGCTCTAGGAAAGATTGTTAGCTGCCCAGCCCCTGACGCTACGTGACGTCCTGGTCTCCAGCTCAGACGTGGTGCATGACGAGATGGTGGTGGGAAGGGGTTGGTTTGGTAACGTCAACGCCACAGGGCAGAAGCGCTGCTGAACTCATCTTCACAGTGGGTAGCTCGGGGGTGCTCTGAAAAGAATCAGCAGCTAAAGACAAATGAAAATTTCAGGTATGCTTTGATATTTTTCCTTTGTGACGTGTTTCCAACTTGGCCGTTAAGCATGTAACCTTTGCTAGGGTCAGACTGACGCTTCTGTCCTTCCCTGAGGCTGCCGTAGGAGTGGTGATGGGCTGATCCTACAGCAAGGGACGTCTCATTGCTGGAGGAGCGGGGAGGCTGTTTCTTCCCAGAAAATCGCATCTCAAACTATGGTTATGGGCTCCCATAAGCTGGAACATCTGTTCTACCAAGCTGGAGGGGTGGATGAGGCTGAAGGATGCCTGTTCCAGCTCATGTAGAAACAGCGCCCTTTCAACATCTGGTTGGGGTGGCTGGTGGGAAGATGGCCAATGACTTAGCCATCCTTGTCAAGAGTAGCTACGGAAAGAGTTCCTAATGTTTTCTGTGCATGTCACTCACAAGCTGAACAAATTGAAGTGCTCACAGGCTTTGAGGGATGTGGAGGTGCCCATCAGCTGCTGGAGGCGCTTGAAAGATTTAGCGTAGTTCTCAGCTGATGTAGTGGAGTTGTGAGATTTTGCATCCCCAGAGGAGCGTAATCTGCAGTGAGGGAAAGCAGATAAAGTGCAGTGTGCTCTGGCATGTTGCCTGTAAGCATGTGGCTGATGGTTGTTCATAAGATGGCAACTCATCTAGGACTGTCAGTACTGGCATTTAACTGGGCAGGAACCTTAATCCAACATAAATTGTTATGAGGCTTTCAATTCCCACAAATTAAGGCTTCAGCAGTAAGTTTCTTTCAAAAGACAGGAAGATTTCCTAGCGCTGCGATCTGTGATGTATTATTTGTCTACCCTTATGATTCAATTTTCTGTGTGCTGCTTAACTGCTGTGAGGAGAAAGGAAAAGCGATTTTTGTGAGGCCGCCCAGAAGAGCTGCTGCAGAGCAGGTCATTCACAGGGGCACTCCGGGAGGGCCGGTCGGGGCTGGCAGCGAGAAAACCTGGGGTTTGCTCAGACATGGAGCTCCTGGCCTGGGTTGGCAGCAGGATGCAGTCCCATTAATGGGGTGGCTCCAGAGCAGCCGGGTGACAGCCTGGGGACCCCTCTGCTCCACCGAGGATGGGGCGCTGGCTGCTGCCTCCCTGCAGTACCCCTGTTTGTTTGACTGTGTCTCTGCTGTACTTTGCCTGGAGCAAGAGGTCAAGAAGTGGATGTTTCTTCAAACCATCCTCGCTTGTGTGGCTCCGTGGGGCAGCGAAGCCTTGGCCCTTGCTGAGGGGCTCCCATTGTCATCGTCCTGTGTTTCTATTTGTACTGACTATTTTAATCTAGAAATGTGTGTTGATTTCCCCCTAATTGTACTATTTAAAGGAGTAAAATGTTTTCAGGTGCTTTTAATTTTCTGTTGGGTTTCCAAGCATCCCTTAGGATGCATTCAAGATGATGTTTGCAGATTTTATGTTGCAACCGTGAAAGACAGAATGCTTCCTCTTCTGAGATAAAGGAGATTCTCATACAATAGCATGATGTATAGATCTGGTCCTTAAGGAAAAGAAACAAAGTAGTGGTGGACTGGAAGAGGGATATTTATGGAGGCTTTTTTTTTTTTCCTGTTATAGCAAGGGTACTTATTTTTAGTTGGAGATCTCGTACCATGCCAGTTGCAGACAATCAATTTCATATCAAATAATATAGAATGTGTTGTCAAATTATATATGCAAATTGATTATGAAGTTGTGTATAATGTATTATTAAATTTTATTTTTAGCCTGGGTTGTGAGTGCTCCCGCTCAGTCTGCTGCACAGTCTAAACCAAATTTTGTAGAGGGGTAGATGTCTCAAAGGCAATTATATTTCTGTATATTTAGTGAAAGCTGGTGGCTGCCTAGAGCAGACAGGCAAAATGAGTGCTCCTAGGGATGGGAAGGCAGCAGCATGTGTGGTGAGCGTCCCGTCTGTTGCCATACCCACGTGTAAGGTGTGGAGCCAGCTGCAGGAGGTGCTGCCTCTTGCTTGGCTGGTGGTTGGGGTTGAAGCTGGTGCTGCAGGACCTATGGATGGTGAGGTGATGAGGCAGCTGAGGTTGTACAAGAAACTTGGGAGCAGATGGGTGGGCTTCTAGGGAGCATCTGTAAAAATCCAAGCTTCTGTGCATCCGTGGGACACCTTCTTAATTAGGTAAAGCAGTAAAGGAAATTAGCATTCTTTTTTTGACTGAATTTTATTTGCATTAATTGCTTTTAAAATGAGCCTATAACTTCTAGCAAGGAGAATGGGTAGCTACTGTTTAGATTTCATTTTGATAATTTTCATAATACAATGTTTTACATTAGAAACCCAACTTCAGGCATATAAAAGGCTACTCTTCTGTTCAAGACACTGAAATAATGAGGAGTTGTGCTAAGCAACCAAATGGCTTGATTTTAGAAGAGAGCACGTGTGAAGAGAAGATCTGTTGCCATTTTCTGTTGTAGATGAGGCTTGATTCTTGTGTGAGTGTGGGAATCTCCTGTGATTCTGAACAGAGCCTAAAAACGTAAACACATCTTTATGGTATGGGCTATACATCATTTCCTGCAAGGTGAAATACATGCAGTTTTAGGATAGACCCAAATTTATTGCCTCTGTCAGTTTGTGTGTGTCTTTCTCCTCCTTGCTCTTTGCAGCTACGGTTCTTGGAAAAACTGTTAGTTTCCCTGAGATTCTTTAATTTTTAATTTTTTTTTTTTACCTTCTTTGCACTTCAATTCAAGATTCACATATTTTCTTTGCTGTGGTATATCTGAGAGACTGCAGTAGAGGAAATGTTATTAATGAACACGTTTAATAATGATATTAATGAGTCTGGTTTATGTATAGGGCTGCTCATCTACATAAATCACATGTTACAGGCCTTTATCCAGAAATGTAGTTTTCCTTTTGGAAATAAAGTAAAAAGAATTTTAACCAAAGAGTTTGTTTTTGAAGTGGATTAAATTGCTAACAACTTCCATTTGAGTTCAGTGATGGCAGAATCAGGTCCAATATTGTAATATTTCATATGAAATGGGGTAACTTTTATATGGGGTTTATCTAGTGCTTCTGGTGCTCCTTGTAGTCTTTCAAAGAAAGATTTAGGGAGAGCTTTTAATTCATACTGATTTTCTTTTTTGAAAGAAATTGAAATTTTCATCATGAAAAATTCATATATACTGCACTGATGAAGAAGCTTATGCTTTAGATTTATCTAGACATATTTTTTGGTATGGTTGCTCTCCGTTAACACTCCCTCCTCTTTTTCCTCTAGTACAGTCTTTTTGAACTGGATCCTTTCAGAATGGAGTAATTTCTTTGCGGAAGCTTAGGCCCTTGCACAAGCTGGGGTTTTTTAAACATTTTTAATATATCTTAATATTTTTCATATCCTATAGCAATACATAATAGCTTTTATTAAGATACTTACAGTGTCTTTTTAAATCTCCAAATAACACTTGACGTGTCAGGATTTATGTATAAGCGTAACCTTCTTTTTTGAGTATGTCTGGAAATCACAATGAGCCTGATGGACACTTACTTTTCATAGGCTGCTGTTTTAACCCCCCTAAGGCAATCAGAAGAGAACTTGCAATAGTAATGTAATGTGAATAATTTTGGATACATTTCTTTTTCATTTCTCTGAGATGCCTGTAAAAGAGGCTGGCTTTTGGAGAGTTTCATCACCTGCTTTCTGCAATCCCAGCCCATTTACTGTGTCCTGTAAGGGGCACCTGAAATCACTGCTCACATTTGAGTGTTGCTAAAAAGGTTACAGTGATTTTTTTTTTTTT
>KZ510294.1:0-10370 GCA_002844005.1 Limosa lapponica baueri | reverse complement strand
TTGAGGACAATGTAGTATATCTTGTGTGCTTCCTGGCTGTCTGATCCCACTTTGAGCAGAAGGTTGGGCTAGAGACCTTCTGGGGTAGGGACCTGCCAACCTGAGTTATCCTACAAATGAGGAATGAACAGGCCTGGGGACTGTACTCAGAAGAGAGCGGTCAGAGCAAGTAAGCAGTTCTCAGTGCAATGCAAATAAGTGTGTGATGGGAAAGGATGTGTCTTTAATGGAGCTGATCTTGAGAGCAATTCACTGTGGTTCACTGACCGCATTACAGAAGCAGAGCTTAGAGAGGAAATGTATCTTCTTTTTTCCCCTCTCATGGCCATCCTCTTGAGTAAACCTGCACCGTAATGATATTAAGACAACATGAAATAGAAAACTGTCTTTGAAATCAAGTTGAAAATGCTTGTTTTGGTGAATAGGATTGTTGAAATAGGGCTGCAGCACTGCTGAGGGCACTACAGTCACAGGCAACGTATGTCCTACCCTAGAAGCTGTAGTTGGTGAGAATAAACGTGGGGTTCAGGAGTGAGCTGAAGGAAACTGGGCGACAGAGGAGTCGGTCAAAGTTCGTACATCAATGGAAGCTGTGTCAAAAGAAGAACATCGTTGTCTTCAGTACTCAGAACAGGGGAAATGTGGGAAATAGTGGAAGAAATTGGAAGTCTCAAAAGTGGAGACAGAGTTCAACGTTTGGTGTGTTGTTTGATCCATGGCAGTGAGAGGAAGAGAGAGCTCTACAGGAGACAATACAGAGCCATGTCCCTCAGACAGTCACTGTGACAACCAGTGGCAGAGTAGGAGATGAAGGGACTGTAGGTTGCTCTGGGTTTTTAGTGATGGAATAGGTGTTCCTAAAGCACCAGGAGAGTTAGAAAGGATGGGTGGGAGTTAAGTGGCGGGGGGAGAGGGGCTCTGCAGGAAAGTTGCAGAAAGAGATGGAGGGAGGACCAGGATTTGGACACCAGTGAGGAGGAGGTGGTCACTTCACTTTACATTGATAATTTTGATAACACTCTTCTGTGGGGCAGGGAGAGAACACCCAGGCTGATACTATCTGCAGCGCAGGGGAATCTAGGAGGTACTGGTTTTGTGAAAGTGTGTTACCCAAGTTTGACACAGGTGGGGATTTCTTTCTGTCTGAATTACTTTGGTAGTAGTTTTGGCCCATTTTCTGTGCTCAGGTGTTTTAATTTTTTAATTCAGACCTACCACTGCTGAATAAACGAGTAGAGACTGTTCCTTTGGTAGAACTGGCAGAGAGAAAATGCTTTCCAGAAGATGTATCCTTTCAGGGTGTGAAGCATCATTAATCAGGGACCCACCAGGAAGAAAGATTCTGGACTCTCATGGGCTGCACCACCAGAGAACACTTTAAGTTACCAGTAGCACGTTGAAGCTCTGGAATATGAAATTAACTGATAATTTTCATAAGTCACGCTCTTTCCCATAAACCAAACTCATCTGCTCTCCTGGGGGGAAACAGAACAACTGGGCTGACTTCTCATTATCTCTTCCTATGGCGTATCCTTATTGAATTACTGCCAGGTAGAGGCAGCAGATGCTCATCAAGCCACTGCAGGACTCCTCTGTTAATTGAACTGTAATGGGGATGACAGCAGGGAAGGTCAGGATGATGGGACCAGTGATGTAACGTGAACTCTGGTAAGAACAACCTGCACGGGCAATTGACCTTGCTTAGATAATATTATACCGAGGGCTTTTATCAGTTGATATCATTATGATTATTTTTTCCTATCAATACTGCAATAGTGTCAGGGACCCCTGTGTGAATCATATTATATTGTGTCCAGGGCAAATATATTTCTCACCCTAAGGAGATTAGACTTTCCAATGTGATAAAATACAGTGAGTTGCTATAACCAGCTACAGGGGAAAAGAAATGGGAATGAAAAAGGTAACAGTGACAAAATTTTTAAATAGATTTATCGCTTTACTCGGTTGCTCCAACTGCTTTAAAGGGTAGTGTCATTCTTTCGAATTGCCCTTACAGCAATTTGGTATTTTTGTTGTCCTTCTGCATACTGAATCTTGGGGTGAAACCAAGTCCACTTTTAAATAAATGTGCAGATGTTATTAATGGTTTTTGATGTGAAAAACACATTCCTACACCTGGTTTGGCGGCTCTCGCGAGGTGCCTGGGAATGCCTGAGTTTCAGGCACGCATCCTGCTGCCAGGTTCTGAGCTGGAACGCGTGCCTGGTGTTTCTTCCACTCTGGAGGGAGCGGTGAGGTGTGATGGTGTGAGCTCTTGGCTGCGGTGGGGATCTTCTGTGGAGGCATGTTTTCCCTGGGTACTACGGCTGCAGGGGGGAGATGAGGCTGCGAAGCCTTTCCCTGAAGACCCTCGCAGGGTGGCGTGGGGAAGTTTGGTATAAGTAGCTTGTGCATTTCTGAAAATGAATTCCACCTAAAAACCAGACGCTACTTTTCAGTACAGTCCCTGCATCATTACACTGTTACCCTCGGTGAGTTGGAGTAAGTCTGTATGGCAATTAGCAAAAGCTGGATTCAGAGCACAGCGTGTGCACGTTGGCATCTGTGTGTGTGTGTTCAGAAGCAGTTTTCAGAAGTTCTTTATCCCAATGTCACTCTTTCAGCCTTCACTCTGTCTTTTTTTTTTTTTTTTTAAAGTAGTATCATTTTTTCTTAACCCTTTTATTACACTGTCTGCCTGGGCCAGTTGGCATCACTGACTGGGGCATCCATTGCAAAGTGGATGGAAGGAAAATAAATGCATCAATAGTAAGGAATCACAAAATATATTTGATTAACTTATTTTGACAACTCTAGCTATAATTATTTAACGTACATGTTCTTAGATGGGACCTGACTTACACAGGGTTTTATTCTGTAGAAATGATGAAGCCTGGTTTGTAGGAGACTTCATCACAAGACTTCATCGGTGATGTTTGATAGGAAATGAAGAAGTACAGTGTCAGTGTTTGATTAACTGTCCTCTTCTGTAGAGCCTGTGTGTTTTTGGAGTGGTATAGTATTTGCATTGCATTGTGCTCCATATTTTCTCCTTTCCTACGAGTTTGTACTTTGGTGCACTGAAATAAGCAGCTGATGACAGAGGATGCATTGGAATAAATGTTTATTTCAGCACTTTGGAAATGAGTTTTTTGAAATGGAATTTATCTTGTGGATGTGTGGGTGTCTCTTCATATTAGCTCATTTGGGTATAGACTTGATCTAGGTAGTGCAAATGGCGAAATAGTAACGACTGCATACAAATAGAGGTACGAATATTGTGGAAAAGAAATTATTATTAGTGCAAGTGTTACAGCAGAAAGAAAACTTTATACATTCAAGAAGTATTGAAGTTGGCCTCTGCATATTTGTTTGTACAAGAGTGGGGTTATTTTAGCTGTAGTCACCAATATTTAGAGGTTCAAAACTGAACCTCACATACTCTCATCAGAACTGAATAACAAGCTAAACCTGTAAGATTTTTCCTGCATATATGTAGTTAATTTGTTTGGTCAGATGCTTGGGCCTGTGCATGTACTCGGTTGTTCTGGTTGTTCCATGGAAGTGTAGAATAAAACAATTTAAATTGGAGATAAGCTTCAGATACGCCAGTCCTGTGACAAGGAAGCAGATGGTCCTTCCCCTGCTAAGCAGAGCCTAAGTCTTTGCTGAGCTCATATGCTTGGTGGTACTTGATCGTATTATTTTGACCTTGTGTTTAAGATTGATAAACTCTGCGTGGTGGCCGTGTTCCAGCGAGGAGAAAAAAACACCCTGACCTGCAGCCTGTGATGCTGTATTAATGTCAAATAATATAAAGTAATATCAGAATGCAGAAGAAAATCACTGCAGTAAAGCAATTTAATTCCTGTGAACTGAAAGCACTTTAATGGGAATGCTAGGAAAATCTGCTGTTGTTCCTGCAGCAGAGGTTATGAGGTGGTTTTTTCTTTTTTTTGAAACTCTGCTGCCTTGTAATTGGTGACTTTGAAGCTTTCTGTTGTTTTCAGTGTGAATGGTCATGCTGCTAGTAGGGAGTTTGCAAAGTAGGGAGCTTGCTCTCTACTGAGTCTGATTTCCAGGTTTGCCTCTTGAAGGAAAATAATTTCAAATACTAGTTTTCAGATGGTATTATACTGCTGAATGTGCATTATATGCAATGTTTTGCCAGTAAAGTGAGAGTAATCCTCTTTGAACAACAACTTCCAATAGCATTTACTGAAATGGTGTTGGAAGCAGTGCCAGCTCCCTTTCCCTTTGTCTGCTTAATTGCAATTTAACAGTAATCCAAGATCTATGCAACTGTGACAATAATTCTTAGATATAGCTGAGTTTGAAAGGACCTTTAGTTCATCCAGTGCCAATGATAAATGCTACGGCAGAATAGTATATTGATAATGGACTCAAACTTTTCTCTAACCATTGAAAAATAAACAAAAAGAAACTTTTTTTTCCCTCTCAAAGCTATGAAGTTTTACTGTTATGGAAAGGATGTGCTATAGTGTGAAAACATTACTGAGCTTATTCTGGGCTGTGTTCTGCTGTGCTGGCTGACAAGCCTGCCGTGAGAATGCATCCAGTTGCAGGTGTATATAGGTTATATGCATAACCCATATTAAAAAAAACACCCCAAACTTAACGTAGGTTCAGGGTGTGACTCCGTAAGTTTATAGGAGGGCTGTCAGATAGAAAGACCTTGCGACTCAGGAGGTGTGGAAGCCACAACTTGTTGGAGGCTGGGAAGGTACAGTGAGAAGTATTATTTATTCACGCTCTGTTCTTACACTGCACCCTGGGCATTTGGCGTTCTGTCAGAGACAGGATCTGGGGCTTTGGTTTGAGTTGCTACAGCCTTTCTTGTATTTAATTAAATATATGAAAGTGCACAAGCAGTGTGAAAAGGTTACTTAAAAGTTATTGGACACTTTCTATGTTCTGCTGCTCGGAAAGAAATCAATGACTGAGTTCACAAGAGAAACCTATTGACAGTCTTGAGCAATTTGATCTTAATTGCTCTGTGCTTGTTCCTGCTGCGAGGAGTATGATAATAGCTTGAAGAACATTTGTGAAGGTAAATTAGCCTACTTTGAGTACTAAGATACAACAAGAGCTCTAAAAGATCCACAGCTGGTAAATACCATTGAGAAGTCCAAGGCTTGGATGACACTTGGGCACTTGCATACTGGGTCACACTGAATGATTTTTGTACAAGGAAATGTTGGGATGCTCCTTGGTTGTTGAGCATTGTTCATCTTCCTCTCAACGAGCAGGTGACTTGTGTGATCGTGCAGCTGAGGAGTATCAGGATGGTGCCTTTCACAACCTTTTGAATTCTTGACTTTGAAACCCCCCCTCTCTTCTGGCAGAGTGTAAGCCACACGTGTCTGTGTACAAATGAAGCAAGTTTTACTTCAACTACATTTAACTGATCTTCTGAACTGGCTTTCTCAGAAAAGTCTGAAATCACACATACTTTTTATTATTGAAAGTCAAGTGTGTTCCCATAGAGTCCATTGGAAGTACTTAGAGTGAAGGAGATGTAACAGCAGCATCGTTTCACAGAGCAGTTCTGCTCTATCACTGTTTTAATTAAAGTCGTTCTACTGATGGAAAGTCTATTCTCTGGTGTTTTCTTTAATGTAGTCATAATGCATCAGTTTGAGCTCCCTTGCTGGAACATCTTTCATTATAATCCACTTAGCTAAGTTTATAATTAAACTTCTAAATTCAAACCTGCTTTTATTATGTTTTTAGGATGTACGAAAACTGAAGCAGGAAAACTTAGGATTCATGGATTTTACCCCAAACAAATTGATGTAAGTTAAGAAGCAATTAATTGGCAGTACAGTAATTTCATATTCTTGCGTTTAATCCCCCAAATCTTCCGTAGCTTTGGGACAAGAAGTGAAATACGATTGAATAGAAGAAAAAAGATTATGTAATTAATAGATTCTTATAATTTGACTATAGAGATCACCAAAATTCCTGAACTTTCAAATGTAACTGGTGACTAGATGGTGACTTACCTACTAAGCTTTCCAGCAACTGAGTGTTGGGGGGGGTTGTTAAGGTTTATACATGCAAAGGGACCGGGGTGAATTTGTGTTCAGCGTTGTTGATCTGGAGATCGTGCAGCCCAAAACATGTTACTCCCATCCCCGAGCAGGCTGGTTTAGACCGTCTGCTGGTTGTTTGCCAGAGTTATCTTCCATCTGCAGATGTGTTAACGCCAGATGTTCTTTCAGGCATTATTTACCCTTACAGTTATTGTAGCAAATTACCAAAGAATTGTGGAGCTTAATGTTTTGATTCCTGATGGGTGACCACTTAGGACAAAAATACTGTCAGGCAATTGTCAACCTGATGTATAAATGTAGCTCATTCATGCTGTATGTTTTTTATCCATGATTTTTTAAAATGTTCCTGGAAGAAGAGTAAATATTCTTAACTGAAGCTTGCAGATGAAGTAGAGGTATAGAGAATCAAGCTACCTTTCTCATATGTGCAGAGTCACTCTGCTGAAATCAAGGGGAGCGCTTGCAGAATCAAGTATTAGTGTCAGAGTATGACCTTAAGTGACTTTTTGCACAGGAGGTTTCTGACACAGCTGGAGCTGGAATGAATTTTGGTTGCCCCTGCTTTGACCAGAAGACTGTCTTCCTCCAAGTGTGTAAGTGGAAGAATGCATGGTGTTTGTTTTCTGTATGAATAAAGGCAATTTAGTGTAACTACCTTCATTAAATATAAAATTGGGCAGTCTGTGTGTACACCCATGCCATGGGCACGTATGCACTGAAGGTCTGATCCTAGTTTGATGTGTGTGACTGTGCAAACACTTTCATTTTGTTAAACTTAATACCTGTAGCACTAGCATTAGTGGTTTTTTTTTGGGAGTATCTCCCGCAGGGATGGTCTGCAGCGCGTGTTTGTGGTGATCAGCCTTTGCTGTTACGGGCCAGGCATTCTGCTGCTTTAGGGCAGAGTAGAATTAGCTTTTTGGATAACAGCTTTCTGAGAAGGCAAGGCAGATTTTACTGGTATCTGAGGGTAAAGAGCATGCTATAAACATCCAGATTATCTTGGAATATCACAAGCAATGGGTTTGTGCTGTGTGTAGTAGGCAAACAGTTGCATAATTACTGCTTACGTTTGTGTTAAGAAAATTTATTCATGATTAATGATGCTTATCTTTGTGCTAGGCACCTGCCAAACGCTTTATAGCCACGCATATGATCTGCAATTGCTTTTTTTGGTTGCTATTTAAAGTGTTTGGGATTATTCTAATTGCATCATGTATTTTAAATGGAGAGTGCTACCCAGGTGTCCTTGTCAGCAGTCCCTTCTCATCCAAAAAATGTAGGTCAGATTTACCCATGACGGGGAAGGTCACAACTCCTGGTGAACTCAGGGGGAATTTAATTGATGTATGACAAGGCTGAAATCATGTCTCAGGTTTAGATCAGTTTAAGCTGATCTTTTGCAAAGTTCAGTAATAAATACTGTATAAATCCACGTTGGAGCAGAGCCAGATTGAACTTTCCTACACCACAGAAACGGTGCAAAACGACTCAAGAAACCTCTTGTGGAAAGTTGTAGAAAGAGCAGCTGGTCCTTTCTCTACCAGTGCAGTACGTGTAGAGTGGGGAGCTAGAACTGGACCATCAGTCTTCTGTCTTTCAGTGTTGGATGCTTTTGAGGACTCTTAACATGTCTTGGACTAGCCCAGTGCCTGTCACTTGGAAACATCTGCCTCTGCGTGCACATCTGTAGCTTGTGGTTGTCAGAGCAGTGGCTGGAAAATGGGAAAAGTTTCCCAGAGGCTTTTCCCCCTCCCTCCTTAGCTAAGCAAGGATTAGACTGGGAACTTGGCTGTTGGATGTTTCATTGACATTGAAAATTAAATTAAATTTTGAACTCTTCAGAAATAAGACATTTATTTGTCAGCTGTATACATATTTATTTATTTATGTCATTTTGACACTATACTTGAATGCCTTGTTTTCAGCAGAAAAGTAGGTTTCTAAATGGAAGTCTGTTATTTAAAACTAGCCTTTATTCAATCCTGTCATTAAGAGAATTAGCAGTGGATTAGATAATGTAAATGCACTGTTACGATCATTAGAAAACTTCCATGTGGCTTTTCAAGACTGCCTGTATATTCACAGCCATCACAGCTAATGTATGATGTCCTTGTTCTTCTCAACAAGATTCCATACAAACCAAACAAAGCTAAAAGGATGCTTGTGTCTAATCCTTCAAATATAGGAAAACAACACCTCATTACTTAATTTCATGGGAATCTGTTAGTGCAGGCTATTAATTGGCTAGATCTGTATTATAAAGGATATTGAATAAATCCAGAGGATCAGTTTTGGAAAAGCAAGATATTTTTCAGAGTAAAACACGTATCTTGACCATATTTAAGCAGTCGCGTGAATTTAATCATGACTAGTCTTGGTGAAGTCAATTTTAAAATGTGAAATTTAATTTTTTTTTTTCCCCTCCATTTTTCCTTTCTATTTGCCAGTTTACAGCTAGCCATCCTGACACGTTTGGGAGCTGAGATATACTGTAACTAAATTTGATGTGAAGTGTTGGTGGCCTTCATAATGTAATTTATTCATGTTTCTGTAGATAGCATATGTTGCCTGTGCAATAATTTTTTATCGTATCAGGACAGAACAGCTACTGTTCCAAATTGTGTTATACAAACCTAGATATACAGACAAATTTTTATTATGCTTTGCTGTGGTGTAAATCAGTGGACTCTGAGCTCTGTTGGGGTGGGTGAGATTAGAATCAGTCTCATGGTGTCTAATTTATTTCTATTTTTTCTGACTTAATGTAATCTCTGTTCCTGCTCCGTGGGGAGCAGCAGCCAGTTATCTTTGTAGTCCTGCCCAAAGAATGAACATATGTGAAACTCCTTGTTTTGGGCAGGAGGCTGCTACTCCCAGGGATTCATTGCTGTTTACTGACCCTTTGAATGCTGAGATGAAGGCAGCGTATTGAGAAAGCAGCTGATGTGTGCTGCTGGTGCTTCATTAAAAATCTCGGCATCTTTATCAGCTGTTATCTGAGGTTTCCTTGGATTTGCCCATTTCACGCCCCCACCTCCTCAAGATGTGTTGTTTTTACAGCGTTCTTCTGGACCTGGAGAGCTGCCCTGCAAGTCAGATGAGTGTTGTCTGCGCAGGGCTGGGAATGCTGGTTCCCCTCCAGTATTTAAATCTGAGCACCTGAATAATTCCTGTCCCTGTTTTGCATTTTTGGGTGTGAACGGTGCTGGAGCCGATGTCACTAATTCCTTTTATTTCCCTTGACAGAAAGTCAGTGACTCCGTTTTCTGACCGTCATAGATGGTAACTGCAATGCTGAAGACACTGGGCGAGTCACTCCTCCTCAGCTCTTCGGTGTGAGGTGAGCAGCCATCTAGACGGGCAAAAAAAATTAATCGCCAGATGCCTGAGAGCCTCTTTTTCTCCCCCGAGGATTTTTCTACTGTCTTTGCACTGGGGAGGAATGAGGTCTCCATCTCATTTCTGAAGGATGCTCAAGATTTCTGAGCTTCACTTGTGCCTCGTGTAAGGCCACCTGTGGTCTGTGTTACATTGTCCGGGTGTTGGAACTCAGCGGGTTGCATTCTGAATTAAACGTGAATTCTGAATTAAATTAACCCAGAAGACACGAGCAAAGCAATATATCTGGTCCCTTGCCTGCATTGCTATATTTGGTCAGCTTAGTGGTTTTTTGGGTCTTGACTGAAATGCTGTTCATCTGAAACGCAAGAATGAGCTAAACCAGATAACAGATATTACATTGAATCTTCCACCAAAGTTAGTCAATATCTGATTAAATGTAATTGCATGAATTTATCATGATAGAAACTGTTTCAAAGTAATTTAAATACAGCTTGAAATGAAAATTTTTACTGTATATTCAATATGCACTATTTTCAGATTTATCTTCAGTTTCTTATCAGGAACAATGCTGTGTATTATGTGTTATGACAATGTTGCTTTTCATAAGGTTAGGAATATAATGGAATTTTCTGGACTAAACTTCTAATAGCTGATAATTTTAATGAAAATCAACAAGATTATGCCAATGAAGACAAATCTTGAAGACAGGTGTTCACTCTCTGCTTACACTAATATGGATGTGACGATTTTTACCTATTAAAAAGTAGGATTAGTCACTAATAAGTAGAAATATGTCGTGAATTTAAACATGGTGTAAATTCAAAAGCCATTACATAAGAAAAAAATTAATATGGAAATTTACATCAGAAACTAGCTCTTGTTTGATGTGGCACATACCATGACCGTTTTTTGAGACTTCAAAACTCTTCCCACTTGAATGTGGACGAA
>KZ510290.1:3799-15299 GCA_002844005.1 Limosa lapponica baueri | reverse complement strand
TAACTCCAAACAGTACCTACACGATCCACATGTAGAAATGTCTCTATTTCCGTAATTTAGCAGTTTATTCAGCAAAAATACATTCATCACATGTATTGTTGCTTAGATTTAAATATAAAAATATATTTGTTTTTCAGGTGAAAAGACATATTAGATAAACAAGAAAATTCAAGAAATAAAACTTCCAGAAAGGAACAATCAATTCATAAACAAACAAAAAATACTACACTTCTTAAACAAAATACTTGATACAGACTTTATCTTTCCAGATAAGTTCCTTATCCTAAAGTGAAATGTTCATACTAATGCAGCTGAAGACTCAGGCCACACAACGTATGCATATTATTGACCAACCAAACACAAAAATCACAAGTAGTTATACCCTGTCTGTTGTCTTCTGGAGTTTGTAACACAGAAAAATAATTCATTTACCTGAAGGTGTAGAACGTGTATTGACACTGCTCTTCCTGAACAATTGCTACTTGGTTAAGAGTTTGTATATCAAATTTTAACCTTGTGCATATGGACACAGGCAAGGCTTTAGTTCCTGTTCTTCACGGGAAGGATATCTGTAATCCAGTAGTGAAACAGAGACGTGACTATCTTGGTATGATCTGAAAAAAAGAAAACACATTCCTTCTGGAATACTTCTATGACATTTCTGAATGTTAAAGACTTGTGCAAACATCTGTTTCCATTCAATATTAGCATTTCAATAAAACCAATGCAGATACTGGAGCTTGAAGAATAATACATAAGAATTTCTAGATAAACAGGTGCATTTTCTTCTAAGAGGCCACTTATTTGTATGAGAAACACTTTTGATTCTGTATTTTGGAATGTCCTATTTGTTATGATTAAATAAATAAATAAAAAAAGGTGATTGAAATGACATGATCATTTGGGTAAGGCTAAAAGAGTGCGATCTTCTCCACTTCCTTCCGTGTGGAGAGTAATTTCACACATTACTGTTTAACTTACAGTAGCACCTAGAAGCCCCAGTTGAGAATGAGCCGTCTTGCCCAGACAGCTACACTGAACCTGCCATGGCTTCTCTCTTAATTCACAGAGTATCTGTGTGACTTTAGTTATTTTTAACGACAGGACTTTCTACACTACTTAGCACATAATATCACATTTAAGATGATTCTATAATGTTATGCTAATTTAGTTTTCACATGTAATTTCCTTTTCTTCGAATGTTCATTAAAAAAAAAAAAAAAGTTTAAAGGTAATCATTTTAGGACCCCTGTGTACCCAGCCTGGGCGCTGGGGGCACACAGGGACTGTGTACTCCTGGTATGCAAAATGTACCTTCCCCACACACCGCAATGGAGACATATATAAAGGACAACCCTCCAAAAAAAGGGAGTTAAAAGAAGCTTCTAGCTCTTCTGTGAGTGATAATTCTGTAGGCAACAAGGGAAGAGTATGTTTGAGACTTGATACTAACCAACAAAGAGAAAATGTTAATAGATAATGGAATGAAGCTGATGAGTAGAAGCTGAATGAGTTCATAAATTAGGAGATAATGACTTTTTTTTTTTTAATTAGGCGATCACCTATGCTTTAATAATTGATGTGAAATGGGAATTGAGCAGCCCTCATTTCAAAAGCTACAGTTTCCAACCAGCAAATGGAGCTGGAGCCTCCAGTCACAGCTCTTCTCCTTTGCCCGCTGCCCTGTGCAGAATAATGAATGGAAATAGGAATAGGCCATTATGTTCTTTTTTAAAGTCTGAGAACAACGACACTTTAAATAGCCATGTTCAAACAAAAACTCTTGACCAACGTCAACTTCGTATGATCGCTGGAGTACGAGGTCAAAGGTAACTTGAGGGAGCACAAAGTACAAGGTAAATTGATGGAGGATAACAAGAAGACAGAACAACCAGTATCTCTTAACCATAGATACTTTCTTGTTCAAGTATTGTTTTCTCATTTATTTAAAGATAATACCTTAATGTTGATATTTTTTCTGTTTCAATCTCCTTAGCAATTTCCTCTTCCTGCAAATTTTTCAGACCCTAACACCAATCTTATTAGACCTTTCTTTGATATGACTGCAAATACTGGGATCTAAGAGCTTAAGGTAAAACAGAAGCATTTTTCTTCATTGTTTCTTTTTTCTTTTGGTTGAAAGAATGATTCCCAGTCTGAATAATGTGCTAAGAGGGGTGAAGGAAATACCAAAACATGGTCTTGAACCAGTGGTTTTCAATCTGTGGTCTGCAGAACTTGGGCAGTCCATTGCTCTACTCTAAAAGGTCTGTAAAAATTTACTAAGAAAAGCAAATTTATCATCAGTAGACATAAACTTGCCAAGTGGGACTTGGTAGCCCTAGTGGAAAATTAGATTAAACCATAACATATATATATATATGTGAGGAAATAAAAGATATATAATGGTATGTTTACTCTGCAAAGTTTACTAATAGAGAATGTGCACTTATATGAAAGAGATGGATCGCTTCTCATTTTTTTGGTACTCTTTCCTTCCTCGAGTTAAAGACAAAAACGAACAAAATATAGCACCCATTATTATTCTTTTGATGGTGGCATCTTAGTAGAACCGTAAGCACAGGAAAAAGGTTTAACATACGGCTTCTTGAACTATAGTGAATCAAATAGGTTCGTTTTGTAAAAATAATACACCTTGCTAAAAGGAAGAAAAATTTTTTTCTTTTCCTCATGTTAATAAGGAATGACCTTTTCTTCCAGTACATCATGCCCCAGTAAAAATAAACAAAACAGAAAAAAGACGAGATAATCAGACAAACTTGTAAAACAATTTAGATTATTATGATGTACTGTACATTTTTATCTTCATAAACAGCACTAACCTGTATTTCTATAACAAGAACTTAAATTTGCTGACACAACAAGTTTTTGTAACAACTTAACTTTTATCACCTGTTCATTGGGTATGAAATCTAGAATTCAAAAAAACTGAGCAAGATAACCTATTTTTGAGTCAAAAGTAGGAAAAAAGTATAAGTAAAAGCCTAATTCAAGGTAAAATTTCAGAGCACTATCTTTCCATTCACTGAATTTCCTGAATTAGAAATAGAAGGTATTGTTAAACTCTGCTCAGACAAATTAATATCTTGCAGGTGCTTAATTATCCCTTAATAATTTATAACAATGTATTTTCCTCTTTCTTATGCTGTTGTGCCTCATAAATATCAAATCAACTACTACGGTTACACACTGTGAACTTGGAAGGAGATTAGAATTGGGCCCTGAGTGACAACAGTTACGAGGGAAAAAAATCAACTGGAAGAGTAAACAATTTCAGGCTGTATCAGCAGAAACATAAATGAATTTTAAAAATCACTCAGAAAATTGTCTTCTGCTTCTTCAAATGACAAAACATGAATCAGAAAATTAGGGTAGTTGCATGGATTTGTTTCTAATTTGCTTCTGTTTTCTTTTCTCTCTTCAGTTTGACATTTCTGCTATATAAAAGTAAACAGAGCAGCTTGCCTCAAGGCTGCAAAACCCAACAGAATTCCTACTGTATTGAGTGGAATTTGAATCAAGCCTGTAAGGAATATCCTGATTGTGGTCACTCCAGCAGTTCCATTTTGATTTAATCAACAGAAGCTGAATTAGGTCATTTAATAAAGGGCCAATACCATTACGACTATTCCTGCTGAGTCCTACTTAGTTTGCAAATGTGTATTACATCCAATGAGACTCTCTGATTATAATTAAGATCATAGAATCTAGGCTTGAAATTAATTATTGAATGCACAGAAGGATTTTGTTCCATGTATATGTGGATACTTCAGATCTATCAGAACCTTAAGGGTTGTCATACTCCGTATCTACACTTTAAAGAACACATATGTACTTTAAGAGTGTCCTTTTCAAAATCTGTCAGGCATGGACTCTACAGGCAGGAATTCTCTCTTCTCTGTGTTTTTACAATGCACAGCATGCAGTAGGCTCCAGTCTTGACCGGGATCTTTAGCCACTGTCATGCTGTAGATGATTTAATGATGTTACAAGCCGTAGTCTCTTCTTTGAACGTTACTGCTAAGCCTCTGGTGGCTATGACCTTATTTACTCTGTTACCACACTACTACCAGCTCAGACGTTACTCTTCAAAAGACTCAGAGCACTATCTAAAATGGCTGAGATTATCTCGTGCCATAGCAAGTGCTCTTAACTCTGATTAAATTCTTTGGGAGGCAAGAAAATTCAGCACATCTTGTAGATTTGGCTGATGCTGCAACAAAAGTACTAATGACAAGTAACAATGACTGTTTAAATGGAGACTACTTGGACAATGAATTATTGTATCATCTATGGACAACGTGCTCATCCCACATTCACTTGAGGAACCATTAACTGTCCAAGGAGAAATTCTACTAAAATTATAGGGGTTGTAATAGAGAACAAAAGGAGCATGAATGAAATCAGTCTTGTGCCTCAGGGATGAAAAGATTTAGTAACAGAATAATTTTTCTTTTTATGAATGACTTTATAATATCATTTCTTATAAAGAGTGACTTTTTTTTTACATAATTAGCAGTATTTTTTAGAAACTTAAACCAGACATTTAAACAAAAACAAAGCTGTAAATCAAACTTTGGCACGTAAAATCTATGTATTAAAAAAGCCACATAGGTGATCAAGAAGAAATGAAATAATGGGCTTCGTTAATTCTTATGCACGCAAAATTAATCCTTAACTGGATGAGTGAAATCTCCAAGATAAACAAGTTAATTCCTGTGATTTAAAATGTCTGCAAAGACAATGTATTAAAAATATGCTTTAAACATGATTAAAACTTAAACCAGTTAAGATTTAAAAAATACTGTTTTAAGAACCTGAATCACCTTGTACTCTGTAGTTGATACAAAGTATGAAAAGTTTCTAAAGTATTGATTGTAACCAAACAAGAAACAAGGAAAATCATGGCATTTTTGGTGGGAATAATGCTTTCAAATTTTGTATAAGCACGTATTTACCACTATATAATTATTCACAGCTTCCTAATAAAAAAAAAACCCCACAAAACAACTGTGACAAATCTGAATTTTAATCCACACACATTTAATCTGAATTTTAAAAACCCCACCAGTGAATGACCATGAGCGAATGGTACCTACCAGGAGGCATCGTGGATTGTTCCTGGAATTGTTTCAATGCATCCTTCAATCTCTCAATATCCCGCAGCAACACGAGGGATTTCAGCTGATGTAGAAGAGTCACATCTGAGGAAGAGATGGTGCGAGATTCAAGATACTGCAAAAGCTCTTGGGCAGTTGCCGCATTTACAGCAGAATCCGTGCATTCTGACTTATCTGGAAAAATAATTGGAACACCACATTAAAAATACTCAGTGAGTACAGAGAACTTTCCTAATTATACTTTTTTTTCCCAAAGACAGCATCTTCCTTTTTAGACCAACTTACAACCAAGTATCAAGTACTAAAGAGCAGCTTGCTCCTCCTATTTTTTGTTAAATATTAAAACAATGACAAGAACGGAAGTAAAAAAAAAAAAAGGATTCATAATGACAGGAATGCAAGATTTTCAAGATTAGCACAGGAAGAAGGTGTGATGAAGAAACTGTACTGTGGCCAAAGCACTGTGCTTTTGCTTCCTACACACTATGTATGATAAAAATGTACACACGTGGAGACAGGGAACAGCTCTGTGGCACTACCGCAAAGTGCTTCTGGAGGCATCCAATTACCTTGTTATTGTACTTTTATGATTTTATTTAAAAGGCAAGTATTACAGCATGCACGACTGCAGAGAAAGACACACATTGCTTCTGCACTACTAAAGCATAAATTCATTCTTCCATTCCAGTAACAATGTATGCAATGGAAAAATGAATGTATGTCCCTTTAACCAGACTCCCTTTAATTTTTCTGGTTTTTAGCAGCAAGCCAACTGAGAAGAACAGATTTTTCCCAATTCAGCTTTCTGACAAAAGTACAAGAAGCATAACCCAATGTGACCATTTGAAAATGCTGCTAAAAGCAATGCCTTCCAATTTTATCTAAGAAAAAAAAGGGAGTGTTAAAGTCACTCAACTAGAAAAGGCAAACAGCATAATGTCAGATCTATATATAAGCTGGGATTTGCCTAACAAGAAAGTTAGTCACACTCTGATTTACGGATGTGACATCTTATCTGCAGATGAACTTTCTTTTACCTGGGAATTTCTCTCTGTGGATTCCAAGGTCCTCACTGGCTCAACCCTCTGATCTGCAGGTTTGACATCAGAGCCAGTCAATCTGTCAACCACTGCTAAAACCTGAACTTGACTTCCAGGAAAGCTGGAAGCTCAACACTTTTTTCTTAGGATTGAACATGCAACACAGCTGTGGACAATTGACCAGGTTTCTGTTCTGGGTCACATATTAACAGCTGAACTGTTAACGGAGTTTTCAATCTTGCTCAGTTACTCTGGAGTTCCACTACAGCAAATGCACGTAGTTCAGCTTACGTTTACTTAGCCATATACTCAAGTAGTAAAATTCTTATTTTTGGTGATGGAAGTGCTTTAGCCAGAAAGGAGGATGGATTCTGAATGCTAGGCTTAGTACAAAGACCTGACACAGCAGAAAAAATGTAACAGTAAGTAAAGAAAATTCTATGTATAAATCTTGAGAAAAAAAATTAACATGAAATCCCTGATGTCATCTTAACAGGGTACGCAAAGTTATTCTGTAGTGTAAAGATGAATTTTATGGGACTAGGAGCTGACAGCTCTGACTTAAGATGGACTCATACAGGTAGGTAAGCTGTTTAATATTCTTCACTCAGCTCCACAAAAACAGTCAAGGCCATGCACTTTGAAAAGTTTTTCACTGTTTTTTTCCAGTTTTACATGACAGTTATCAATTGAAAGCTATCTTCTGAGCTGAGCAACTAAAGAACACACCAGCTTGCCCTTAAGAAAACACATTTAATTCTAGACGATACCAACATAACCTGGTGTATGTACAGATAAGTACTATAGTACTTACCATTAAAACTTCAGGATTTCTGAAAGGCATCTATGACATAAACACCATACAAGCAGCTTTTTAGGAAGGCAACGGAAGAATCATACAATAGGAATTTCTCTGATTTTAGTGGCCAGATGACCACTGAATAGGCCATTAGGAATAACATCCATGCAATCCTTTTTAAAGTGCTATGGAACGTGCATTGAGCATCAGTTCACATCCAGTTCACAAGTGCTTTCTGCCAATACACTGCCCCAGTGCCAACAGTATCTTCCCCTTTCCTCTCGGATCCTGTCTCTCTAGATTTCCTTATATATTACAAATAAATCTCCTCCTGGGAAAGAAAACTTTCTGAAAAGTAGGTTGGTTCAGAGATAGTAAGCATGAAAGTCGTTTAGGATAGTGATTATTGCCCTCATTTGGAGCTCTCTGAAAGCAAGTAATCCTTCTGGACGTTTGCTTGCAGACCAACAAGAAGAATTTGGTCCAGTTTAACCACTACATTTACACCAAGTTCACTGGAATGATTTAGAAAAGATCAAGGAATATTATGGATATTTTCAAAGACAGAGAAACAAAGATATTAGGACCACAGTTTTTTATATTGATGTTGATTCTTATATATTCATGTACACACCAGAAAATTGTACAAATACTAAGTACCCTCACACCTTACTGAATTCAAGAGAGACACCTCTCTAATAGTTTTGGCCCATTCTACAGCAATAATAAGTGCACATCTATTTTCCCCTACGTGGTAATACTCACAAAAAGAAAGGAGAAAGAGTGGTACATACTGTCAGCAAAATAAATTTGTTGTGTTGCCTGCAAGAAGTCCAGAATGCTATCTGCCTTTTCATCTATATCTTTTAAGCCTGCTGCTTCTTCTCTGCTGTTTTTGTCGGGCTGATATGTAAAATCCACACCGGTAGTTTTTGTTACCAAGCCAGCTGCTCTCATTTTTTCTTTCTGTCGCTTCTTTTTCATTTTCCTCTTTTTGTTTTTGCTTATTTTGGGACTGCCTATCTGCTGCAGCTGTAAATTATCTTGAACAAGAGTCTCTCGCATTCCAGATTCTGTTTGTTCTCCATGTAAATTATTAGAGTTTTGCAAACTGCTCTTTTGTTTCTTCCTTCGAATGCGCTTTCTCTTGGTTTGTCCTTGATATTCCTCCTCTGCAGATTCAAAAGAGACATAATAGTTGTAAATACAAAGATCACTAATAAGCACTTCGGAACTGTATACAGTGAAATATCACTCCCTTCATCTTCTGGGATGTCTGAGTTACTTTTACCTAACCTTACTTTTACACTCAGAATGCCTTTCAGTACTACAATGTCAAAGCCAACTTCTCTGAATGCATTGAGTTAGAAGATAAGTTCTTTTCCCTTCTGCTTTTAATAAAGACTGTATTCTCCTTCGTGCTACATACTTTACATTACATTTACTGTTTTAAGGCAGACAATATGGTTCCATACAGAGAGTGACGTCAAAAGAATCACCAGGGCAAAAACCAGTATGGGCAGGCCGGGGGACATGGGATGAGAGAACTCCCCCAAGAGCCCCACACCACCAGTTGGTAGACTTGACCAAGAACACAAGAATAATGCATATAAATCACAAGAAAAGACAATAGTGCCTATATTGATGATAGCCATCCACAATAGTGCTGCGCCTTAAAAACACTAGGCATCTGTTTCTGATTCTTCTACTTTCTCCTCCTTGAACATCCTCCTCCTTTGGGATATCTTACTGCTAGCTCAGCTTTGGACACCAGCTTTATAGGGAAAGTGTGCAAGGCATCAGTGACCTTGGCAAGTAATCTCTGATCTTTTTAACAGCCTGTCTTGGTTCTGTCATTCCCTTGCTACATTATAATCCTTACTAGCTAATTCTTCAAATGGCTCAAATGTCAAGGGAAAGAAGTCCCTCTTGTTCTTCAAGACAGCTTTCATGCTTCTTTAGTCAGATCTTATCCCTGTACACAGAGTTCTGAAGTCATCTCTGACCCTGGACTGACTACCTCTCCCACAGGCTCACTTCTGAGGGTAAGCCCTCCTGCCACGAGCAAGGGAAGATTGCCAGAATCCATCTTCCCTTTGGCTGCACTGCTGCTGAAGTCCATATTCATGCCTATAACAATTCCCACCTAATTAACTTAAATTTCCCCTTTCATGGTCTAACAAAATCCTCACACGTTTAAACATCATGGAGTGCAGAATGCCAGTGTTCTTCTAATGTCTTGCTTTAGAAAGTTAAGCCGTTTATCCTTCCCTCAACCTCTACCTGCATGTTTCTAAATCCCTCACAGTGCACAGAGCGCAGCGCCCTTATTTACCTGCTTTTACACCGTTCCAAGAACCTTTGCTGGTGTAATACAGGAAAGACACCTGAAGCCCAACGCTTGTTTCCAAATTATCTGCATAGTCTCCTGAACTGCCTCTGACATTCTCAGCTTGCTCGGCTTTCTCATCACTCCTCCCCCTACCAGTCTGCCTCTATTTTCTTCATGGTTGGAGGCCCTCTCTTTCATTTCTGTTTCTTTTTCTGTCTTGAACTCTGTCAGCTCTGAGCCACTTTCTCTCTTTAAATATCACTACAAGACTTTCAGTTCTTTAGCTGACAGATGACTCACTGCAGACCAATTTTCCATACTTTCTATGAAGAAGGCTGCATAAAAATAAATTTGCTGTATTGTAATTGAACACCACAGCATGTTAAAGACACACCAAACGTCACCTTGTACCCACAGCGTGGAATGCTTCACACGCATGGTATTTGAGCTAAATATCTTTATACATGATTTGGACATATGGGATGTGGGAAAAAGAACGTCTGTGTCGTCCTGTAGGAATAAAATACCAGAACTGAAGGCAGATATGAATGGTGAAAGATGCTATAAACAAAACATCAATGTTTCATCTTAAGATCTAATTTGGATTTTCATGGGAGTATTTGTGTTACAATAGGTGAATTTCACTGTAAACACAGATACATTGTTCATAAAATTTTTCAGCCCTCTGTTAACCTGAACCACGCTGTTTGCTAATAAAGCTACTCTAATCTGTGCTCTCAGCAAAGTGGTCCAATGTGCTCTTTAAGCATCTAAGAATCAGTAAATCTCAGCAAAACTACAGCACGCTGTGCAGCCGAGCACCCTCAACTGGTTTGACGCCACTTGAAAAAAATGGCGCAGAAGGCAGAACAGGGCTTCAGATAATTGATGTTTTGAGTCAAATCCAAAAGTTCACTTATCCTTGGTAGCTTAGGACAGCAGAAGGTCCAAAGAGATGAGGGTGAAGCTGTCAAAAGGCACAATGAATGTAGTCTTCCCATGTGTATGTTATTAAGATAAATACCCGATTGAAAGGAAATCAGAACTGTTCTGAGTGTCCTCCAATACAGAAAAGAAATCAAACACAAGTCTTCACTTAGTTCTCTTAAACTGGCAGTCCTCTAGCAGTTTTTGTCATTCTTTGCCCCGTATTTTAATATCTCTTTAGTATCTACTGCTCCGTATGTGGGAGCTACTACTGATTCAACATCAGGAACAGATGAAATTAGATATTGAAAAATGCAAAGCAACGCACACAAAAGGGATTAATTTGCACAACTCAGTGCTAGGGTTAGAGCGAACTGTCACCAGCTCAGGAAAAACAAAGCAAAAGCCAGACCTGGGCATCAGTACGGAAGGCTCAATGAAAACATCTGCTCAGTGGGTATCCGTGATCAAAACAGCAAACACCTTGTTTGCATACATAAGAAAGAGGATGGAAAATAACAGGAAAAATATTCTGAAGCTATTATATGAAGCCGTTGTAGTCTTCAAGATGGAATGCTATGTTTCTTAGCATAATCCCAGCACAGTAAGACTTTGGCAAACAAGAAGAGGACTCTCACAGAAGTTACCAGAGAAAGAAACTCCAAAAAGATTTGTATGACTTGACTTGAAAGAAAGAGCAATAAAATGGCCTCTGTTTCTGCCTCCTCATGCAAGAACAAGGTGACATCTAATTAATCACAGCAGTTTCACAAGGAAATAAAAGAAAGTAAATACTTGTTTTACAAATGGTACAGTTAGCTTATTGAATTCCCATGCGTGTGGTATGCATGGGAGCCAAGAGCTTAATGGGATTCAAGAACTGGTTGTTTATATACCCAGCAAGGCTACCTGATTACAACAGCTATGCCAAAATATAAATAAGAGTTGTACAAGAAATATAAACCATAATGTTTAGGTCACAGCCCACACAATGATCTTAACAAATAAAATGTTCAGCAGGATTCACCTCCCACAACTTCAGCTGTCTGAAAAGAAAACACCCAGTGCATACTTAGACCTATGCTTCCTCTGATAAACCAAGAGGTCCTAGCATCTTCAGAAAGAAATTCATCTCATCCTAAAACAGCCTGGATGGAAACGCACCCTGGAGGTCTTCATCTCTCTCTCTCCCCCTCCATTAATTACAAAGGCAATGTAGACAACGAATTTGTGCTAGATGCTTGCAACAACTGAGAAGAAT
>KZ510284.1:4434-18552 GCA_002844005.1 Limosa lapponica baueri | reverse complement strand
GTAAGCTCCATGGCTGGTCATGCTCTCCAGAATGTCCTTTTGCCCAGCTCTTTCACTCAAGTGGTTTCCCAGGCTGGCAGTTCCCCTGTGCTATCTAGGAAGGAAAGTTTCCCAGTGACAGCAGGAAAGAAAGTCTAAGTGAGCCTCTTGGATTTTCTTCCTGGACCATTTCCCACCACAGCGAAGGTGGGGCCGATGCTGCAGAGACTTCCATGAGGAGATCCACCAATGTGACTTTGCAGGGATATCTCCCTCTACTCTTACATTTCGATCCACACAAGCTGTAACAGCAAAGATCTGCTTTTACCATGGCCGTTGGTCCTGCCAACGGCTCTTCCCAGTTGACCCAGCTATAAATGAGCTCAGGGATGGATGGTTGGTTGTGACAGTAACCGTCTTGCCCTGCAGCAACAACCGCGCAGTCCAAACAGGCCCCCAAACAAGGGGCCCTTCAGCTTTTGGAACTAAATTCCTGCCAGCCTCGGGGGCTTGCATAGTGGGAAAGAAACAGATATTCTTCTGCTGGAAAGAGAAGATGGATGGAGCCCAATCATCCTCCCAGGCAGGACTCCAGCTGTCAGGGCTATATCTCTTGATAAGAAGCAAAATGGTCTCCAAGTTGCAGGGCAGATCTGTAGCCTCAGTGCCCTGGAAGGCTGCTTTGGCAGCCACCAGCACCAAAGTCCATGCCCACAAGCAGACAGGAAGATCTTGCTGCTCAAGGAACTGAACCACAGTTTGGTGGCAGGACAAGCAGATGAATAGTTGGGAGAAAGAGGCAGGGAAAGGAGGAGAAGGAAGAGAGAAAAGACTGAAACCGGCACTGGCTTTCTAACCTAATAAGAAGCTCGTCAGGCTGAGGACATGACATGCGATCGGGAGGATGAGAAGCGGTGTTCTTGGGTCACACCTGTGCCGCGGCTGTGAGTGACAGGGTGTTAAATTGGCGCAGTCGGCTCCCGAGTATGGTTTGACACTTCTCCTGGTGACATATGCAGGACTGTCGTCCAAATGCCATGGGATACGCAGAGGTGGGGGTGGGATGGTGGGGTTTTTTTTTCAGCAGCCCCTCAGTCAGGGGTGAGAAGGATTCAGCTGCTGCCCGTGTTTTTTGGGGTGCAGCTCGCTCCCCTCTTCAGGCACCTTGTGAAGATGGCGTGGATCTATTTCTACCCTTCTGCATACAGCAGTCCCATCTTGATGCTTCAAGAGGAGAAGCAGACGGCATGGCACGGCACGCCTGCTCTTCCCATTCCAGAGCTGAGTCACTGCCAGGCAGTCCTAAGGCAGCTTCTGGGCGAGCAGGGAAGGTGGAGGCTGTCCCCTCCTCACCATCCCATCTTCCCACATCCCGCTCAGCAGATTTAGAGCCAAGATATTCAAGAGCTGCGCCGTGGGCTGGGAAACTGGCTTTTCACAGCCCAGCGTCTCTGAGCATGGCAGCCCATCTGCAGCATCCACGGGCTTGTGCTCACCCCGGCAGCCTCTGCTGCTGCCCAGAGACTTGGGGACAGCAAAAAGGTTCCAAAATCAGAAAAAAAACCCCATCAGCCTCATCATCGGCATTGTGAGCAGGGTGACAGGAGCAAATAGGGGCTTGTCCTTGGGGATATAGGCTCTGAGAGACAGAGGGCTGTCTTCTCCGGCTGCTTCCATGGTGTCCAGGTGTTACCAAAGGCAGGCTTCTGCTTTGTTTATAACCACATGCTAACTAAAATGAGTTAATTACTGAGCTTCTTACTGTGTGAGAAAATAGTTAGTGCCTGAGCTGATAGTGATAAGGATGGGATAACAAGAAGTAGTCAATCACTTCAAGGGTCTCTCATATGTCGATGTAGGTCCTCCTGTACCAATTAAGGCACAGCAGTGGCTACTTCAAGGAACATCCTTATCATTCTCAAGAAATTGGCAAACTTACAGTAAACTTTTACTGTCCTGAGATGACTCAATACCTTAAAAGGATAATGTGAGGAAGGGTATCCCCACCCAAACGACCACCGAGGAACTCACGGCTGTGCAGAAGTGTTTTGCCCATGCTGCAAAATTTAATATGTGTCTGCAAAAGGGCTGTTGGGTCATCCTAATGAACATGTAAGCCTAGGTGGAGTTACGTATTAGGTAGGTGGAATAATGAGAATCTTTTGTGTATAAATAATGTGTGAATGTCCCCAGCAAGGTGTGCTAGATTTGGGGATTTCCACCTAGCACCTGACATCAAATAAAGCAATATCTCCTCTCTTCTGGTTTTGAGAGCTTTTGTTTCAGGTAACATGGGTACCTTCTGGGGAAGACAGGGATGCTCCCAAGGGTTGTCTTGCCAAAGAGGAAGGGAGAGGGGCTGTGGATTTCTCTCTGCAAAGAAGAGGCATCTGTTCCTGCTGAGCATCGGCACCGCCAACCTCCCTTCTGCCAAGGAATTGCAGCTTTTCCCCAGCCTTCCCATTCTCCAACACCACTCCCGTGTTCTCCACTCTGAAGGTCACACAATGAGGCTGCTGGGCCAAACTCTGCCTGGGTGTAACTTCCCTGACAGCCAGAAACACAAGAAGATGAAGGGTTGGGTGGTTTGTTTTGTTTTTTTGGTTTTTTTTGGTTGCTTTTGTGCTTTTTCTCCAAAGCAAGAGGAATTCACTTAATTCACGAGCTCGTACCAGCTCAGGTTTAGATGCCAGCACACAGCTGCATGTCTAGGCAGAGCTTCTCCAAACTGAAAGCTGGGAGCTTCCAAAAACTGTGTACTAAGAGCATATTCTAATTCTATATTTACATTAGACACCGCTCCAATTTATTAGCTGTCAGTTGTGCTTTCCAGTTAGTGAGCAGGGGAGGCTCGGCTTAGCACGTTCACACTTCCCGTCGGAACTGAGTATGCTCTTTTAAGGGGCTCCCCGGCCGCTCCTAAGCGTGGATTTGTTGTTGCCAACCAGATTAACAAACCTCAGCGCCTTGTTGCTGCTTTCTTGCATGAATCATAGAATCATAGAATGGTTAGAGTTGGAAGGGACCTTAAAGATCATCAAGTTCCAACCCCCCTGCCATGGGCAGGGACACCTCCACTAGACCAGGTTGCTCAAAGCCCCATCCAGCCTGGCCTTGAACACTTTCAGGGATGGGGCATCCACAGCTTTCCTGGGCAACCTGTTCCAGTGCCTCACCACCCTCACAGGGAAGAATTTCTTTCTGGTATCCAATCTAAATCTGCCCTCTTCCAGTTTAAAACTGTTACCCCTTGTCCTGTCACTACACTTCCTGACAAAGGGTCCAGTCAGCAGGAGCGAGGCGAGCTTTGCCTGGTGCCCTAAACACGAAGGGCACAGCAGTGAGAGGGGTATCCCTAAAGAAGTTTTTATGTTGAAAAGGCAGAGTTTAGCCTCTCCAGCCTCATGGCAGCAGGGGATGGGGGTCCACAGTGAGGTCTCTCGGACCCCCCACCGGCTGCAGGTCCCGTTCCCGAGGGACCACGGAGTTTCCACTGCTCTGGTATCGTACGTCCATCATAAAAACAGCGATGCGCAGACAGCCTGCACGCATTCATCACTACTTTTTCATTATCTTTAATTAAATTCCGATATTACGCCACAGTATTTCAGCCACTTTCATTACTTTCTTTACAGGCAGCGGCAGGAAAAAGCAATTACTGTACATCACTGCCTTGCCAAAATAAATTTTCAAGTCGACGCTTGGTTTTGCCTCTTTAGGCTGCAAAGTATGCAAGGAACCTCCTTCCCCGGCAAATATCCTGAGGACCCAGATCCTGATCCTGCTGAAAGCAGTGGCAAAGCTCCAGCCTGCTCGATGGGTGTCAGTTCAACAACTGGAACTTGGCAGCGATGAGAGGGATGAGGAAAAAGTGTGTGTGTGGAGGTGGCAGGTGGCTGGGAAAGACACTTCTTTTTCCTCATAAATGTCCCTCAAAGTGGTGAAACATCAGTGTAGTTTGGTTGGAGTGAGGTGAGAGGTGCTCAAGCCTCCTGCGTGCTCCTAGCAGGGTCCTCCAGAGTGATGGGGCCGGCCCAGATGTTGACGCAGCTTTTGCCCTTTTCTCTGTCCATTTTTCCCCGCCTTCCCGTCTCCTGAGATGAACAATAGCTCCCACCAGCCACCATTGCCGCTCTGAGGAGGCCCTTGACCTCCCCAACATGGCGGACCCAGCGACCCTGTCTCCGCAGGAAAGCTATGAGGGGAGCAACGCTTTCCTCGACCTTCTCAATATGGCGCTCACGCAACATGGCGCCGCTGAGTCCGCGGAGTGGGATGCCCTTCTCAAGATGGCCGCCCAAGCCGGACGGCACCGCCGGCCCCTCCTAAGATGGCGGCTGCGTTTCCTACTGACAGAACACTTCCGGCGGGGCCTGGTGTCAGCGCCGCGGCCATGGCGGAGCTGACAGACGCGGAGCTTCGGAAGGAGCTGATGGCGCTGGGCTACCGGCCGGGCCCCATCACCGCCACCACCCGCAAGGTCTACGTGAAGAAGCTGGGCTGCCTGCGGGCCGAGGTCGCGGCGGCCAGGCGCAGGGGCCCCGCCACGCCAGCCAGCCCGGCCCGCTCTTCCGCCAGGCCGCAGCAGGCCTCGCCCTCGCGGCCGCGCTCCGGCTACAACCCCGTTGTCGGGGCCGCCCACGACAGTGAGGAGGAGGATCAGGAGGAGGAGGAGGAGGAGGAAGAGGAGGAAGAAGGGGGGCAACAGCCCGCGTCCCACTGGGGGAGGTCTGGGAAGGGTGGCGGGCTGGCCTGGGGGGACTCCCGGGGGTCCCCGCCGGGCCGGAGCGGAGGGCTCGGCCACGGGGCTGAGGGAGGCCTGTCCCGGGACAGCTTCGGGGGGCTGAGCTCCTCGGCGCAGTGGGGGGCGTCCGTAGATAGAAGTGGAGGTGGCGGGGCCGGGCTGGGGGGCTATGAGGGGCTGGGCTCTCCCTCCCCATGGGACACGTCCATACAGAGAAGTGGGGGGCTTGGGGCCAGGCTGGGGGCGTCCCGGGATGGGCTTGGGGGGCTGAGCTCCCCTTCCCTGTGGGGCACATCCGCAGAGAGGAGTGGGGGGCTTGGGGCTGGATCAGAGCCATCCCTGGATAGGTCTGGGGGGCTGAGCTCCACGTCCCACTGGGAGACGTCAGAGGAGAGGAGCAGGGTGGTCAGCACCGGGCGGGGGGCATCCCTGGAGGGGTTTCAGGGGCCAACCGCCACATCCCAATGGAGCACATTTACAGAGAGAAGTGAGGAGCTCGGCGCTGGGTCGGAGCCATCCCTGGATGGGTTTCGGGGCTCAAGCTCCTCCGCCTTGCAGTGGGGCACGTCAGCAGAGAGAAGCGGGGGGCTCAGCACAGGGTTGAGGGCAACCCTGGACAGGTTTCGGGGGTCCAGTGGCACATCCCAGTGGAGCACGACTGCAGAGAGAAGTGGGGGGCTCAGCGTCAGAGCTGGGTCGGGGACATCCTTGGATGGGGTTGGGGGGTTAAGCTCCACATCCTCCTGGGGTACCTCCACAGGCAGGAGTGGGGGGCTCAGCTCCAAACCCCTTTCCAGTGATGACATGGGGGGGCTGAAGCCCAGGAGTCACTGGGGCACGTCAGGAGGAGGAATTGGGGGGCAGAGCTCCCGAGCTCAGTGGGAGACAGCAGGGGAAAGGAAGGGGTTCTCCTCCAACAGCGCGTGGAGGCGGGAAAGCGAGGTGACACCTGGCACCCACTGGGGCACCTCGGCGGGACCTGGGGGGTTGAGTCACCAGTTTGGGAGAGGGAAAGAGGATTTGGCTTCCAGCGTTCGGAAGGAGGCGGACAGGGAGGTGAACCCCAGCAGCCGGGGAGGGGGGTTGATCCGGCGCTTCCCATGGAGGGCTACGAGCGACACAGGGCTGGCTTCGGGGAGCCGGTGGGGAGCAGGACAGGGAATAACCTCTCGAGCCCCCTTGTTGCGGTCAGCCCCGAAGCAGCAGATGGAAGGAAAGGGCAAAGGCCTCGAATACTACTTCTCCCAGTTCCTTTGCCTCGCCAGCTTTGTGCTGCTGATGATCTTTCTGGGCATCCTCATGGTGAAGATGATTGGGTCAGGCTGGCTTGACAAGAGAGAGGAGAACTGTACGTGCACTGGTTTAATCCTGTTTTTAAACTGTATTCACCTTTCTTTTCTGCCTTTATTACTTCCATCGCCATCACATTTATCTTTCTCATTGCCATAACCTGACATCTCTGCTTCTGTCCCCGTTTCCATCTCCCTTTGCCCATGGGAAACCTTGTTAGTCAGGGAAAGTAACTCAAGTGTGTGCTTTTTTGCAAACAAGTTTGGCCTTCGGTTCTTCAAGACCATTGGTTTTATGGAGAGTGACATTCCTGCCAAGGATGTATTTTATGATTGTCCGTTGTGTAACATAATGTCTGTGTAATTGCCCGTTGAGTGTTTTTAATATTAGTCTCTGCAAAGCGCAGCCCTCCCTGGCCTTTATCCTGCCCCTGTGAGAAGTGCAGCGGTGGACTGGGTACTCGGACACTAAAAGTGTGGCAGAGCTCTGATGAGAAACAAAAAGGGGCTTCCCCCATCGCTCGGTTTTTAAAGCAGAGTTTCCCAGCTAGAGCAGATGGAAATCATTGTCATTTCAGGGCTTTGATCTGAAAGAAGAAGAGATTTGGGGTGTGGTTGGGAAGGTGTGAGTCCCGAAACTCGGCACTCTGTGCCTGTAGGTGTGTGTGTGCTTTGCATGGGCTGGGAGAGCTGTTTCCTGCTTAGTCAGAATGACACTGTCCAATGTCAGTGAATTTCTGATGCGCCCCTTACAACTTTGGTAGATGTTTTGAAACCCATGGTATTTTGAAGCAAGAATTCTTTAAATACCCAGGTGGTTTGATTGGTGGAAAGTACTGTGTGGTGGATCAGGGCCGGTGTACATCCAGTTGTCGGGGCAGGAGGGAGCTGTTTAAACCAGAGGCCATAATCTGCAGGGCTAACAGCTCCAACTGAAATAAATCCTCTGCTTTTGCCTTGAGGAGGCTTGATTTAAATCCCTGTTATCACCCTGATATTTCAGGTGACCGTGACGTTCAGCGAACGGCAGTACTACATTGTAAAAGATCAGAGTGAAGCAGTGGGTTGTGGAGGAACACGAAACGCCTACTTAAAAGGAGCTATTAAAACATTTAGACCTCAGTTTTTACTTTCCCGTTGAACAGGGTTCATCGTTTGCACCCGTTTTTATTTGTTTTGCGCTGCTTTGAATGTGCTATTTGTGTAGCAAGGTGCTGTGTGTAGGGTGAGATTAAGAAGAGCAGAATCAGGCTTGAAAGTAGAGCCTTTATTTTAAAAATGATAATTACTTTCTTGATCAAAGCTCTTGTTTTGCAGCCAGTTAACTTGCCATCCCCTTCTCTCCCCTAGTTAATCTCCTGCCTGTGGATTGTGACAAAAGAACGGATGATGTAAGCATATATTTATTTATCTTCAAGTATTGTGGGTAGGGGATTCTCACAGAAGAGTAATTATCCTAGGTAACTTCCACCAATATCAGTATCACTGTAAAATTATTAATTCTATCCTTTTACAGACAAATTGTGATTTTGATGAGTTGGAATTAATGGGCCAGATTAAATTAGGGCTGGATATGAGACTCCGAAAGATAAAAATTTAAATTCCCAATTATGTGAATCAATTTCTTTAATAATTGTAGCAGAAGTGATATTGGTTTGCAGTAAAGCTGTGTTCAGCTTCAACAATGCAAGATTTAATCCACCTAATTCCCAGAACTACACCGTAAAGTGTTGTACAGCCCCATGCCTTTTATCATCATGTATTATTAGGAGAGAGGAAATTTGCTGTTGGATTCAGAGTTACGGTCTCCTGTGATGTTCTGGAGGCAGAGAATCGATGTGCGATGGGTCAGATGGAATGTCTGGGCTGTGACCTGGGGGATTTGGTGGCACTTTCGGAGGCTGCACTGGCTCACTTTGGACTCGGAAACTGTAGATCTTTGCTGCAGGAGTGTTTAATTTGAGCTAGAGGTGCATGGCTGAGCCAAACCCCCGCTGCTGGTATTTTATTTGGGTATTTTTAGCTAATCTGACCGCTGTCCCGTTGCTGCTGGTCTGTTCATGTTTGTTACCTGTTTTCTGACTTTTAGTTCTGTCAAGCTAAACAGAAGGACACGATAATGAACGTGCTGCACGAGTTGTATAACTACTTGTCTGTACAAGCTGGTAAGTTCCAATTGTCGTTATAAACCACTTAGGAGCGTTCAACAAACTGCCTCTCCCAGCTGTCTGGCCGTTTTTAACCTCAGCTCGAAGAGAGGGGTTTATGGAACAGTCAGTTCCGCTTGAAGAGCTCTGAGTAAGTCAGGTAATAGAAAAATAGAAAAAGATGTGTTTATTTTTATTCTGAATAGTGCTTAGCTAATGCATTCGTATCACCGTGCTCTCGTGGAGTGGTCCTTATTTGCACTTGATATATTGGGAATTTGAGATAGAAAGATTCAGCTTTATGGTTCTTTTCTACCAGCGTCTTGAAATTGTCTTCAGGACACTCAGAGCCAGTAAGTGTAAACTGATGTGTTCTTACAAATAAAGCGACTTAAGAAATTGCCAGATTTCTGCTGAAATGTGGCAGTTGATGATGTGAGTGCCTCTCTTTTTCTCTCAGTACAGAGTAAGACGGGCTCTCTCGGCTGAGGAGCTAACCGAGCCCAGCAGTTCAGCCAGTCTCTGCTATCTATTAGCGAATCCAGTCCATAACCAGTATTTTGTGATGGAGAAGGCTGCTAGAAATTCAGTGGATGAGTAATAAGTTGTTCAGCAAGATGTATAATAATCAATAAAAGCACTTAAGTTCCATTTTCTAGATTTCAGACCTCAATAAGGCTGAATCCTTTAGATACTTAAGCTTCGCAGAATTTCTAAATCTTTTCAAATCAGACGTTGGCACCTGTGAAATTTCCACGGGTTTTATATAGTCTCTCAGCATATTTGTTTAGTCACCTTTGTGAAGCTGGATTTAGAAGATTTATTTCCTCGCCAGCCTTTCTCTGCCTGGGTGGAAGGTAGAGCTGTGATTTAGGCTCCTTAGCAGCGTTTTCAGTGTTGATCATTAACTCCAACGCCGCAGCCTTCGATACCTGATGGAAGGAGCCCCTCTGCAGGGCATTAGGTCCGAGAGGTGGTTCCGTACTCTGCAAGGGGGAGAAACGGTAATGTTTTTCCCCCTCGTTGTATGTTGAGTAGCTCTCACTCTGAAACGTGAGGTTTGATTGCCCTTATCCAACCTCTGCGCAGTGGCTGAGCGTTTTATTAGTAGTCGCCATCGTATCTGCCTACAGTATAAATCTTACCTTGTAATCATTTTGCCTGGAGCTATAGCCGATTTGAAAGGCTGGCGTTTCCAGGCAGTTCACTGTATTTCTAAACTGAGGGGGTTTTTTTTCAAAACATTATTTCTATGTGACTCTTTTTTTTTCTTACCAGGTAATTTTGAATGCGGAAACCCTGACAATCTAAAAAGCAAATGCGTTTGGGTTAGTGAAGCGAAGGATCATGTGGTGGTGAGTAGGCTGTGAACAGCTATTGTTATAACGTAGTGCTTAGTCTCTTATAAGGCAATAAATAATAGATACTAAAGCAATTCACCATCTGTTTTACTTCCTCATCCTGTTTTGATTCTTTCCCATATCTCTGGCTTCCCCTTTGGCCAGTCCTGTTCTCAGCAGTTCTTTTGGAAATAATCTTCTCCTACATCTCTGATTCAGCCCCTGTAAATCTAACTTAATGGTTTGTTGTTTCACCATAGTCATCTGTCTTCTGGAACCAGAAATTTCCCTGTATCGAGGGCTGGGCAGAAGAAGGATTTTTCTATACCCCAAAGTGTCAGAAGACAGACTGCTTTGATCTAGCATTCCATTTCTTTCATGGTAAACTGTCAGTAAGATTATGTTGTATTTAGTGGTTAGTCTTAACAGTCTGGGATAGTGTTATTTTACGGAGTGCTTCATGCATCATCCACCAGAGTCAGAAGACTTCAGTCCAGACAGACCTTCAGATTTAGTTCTCCTTCCTCCAGTTTGCAGAATTATGATTAGAATTGACCTAGAGACAGACCGTAGAGAACGAATTCTCCCACCGCTGTAATGAAATAATGTTATTCAGTATTTTAAATGAATGGAGAACTAATCTTCTTATGGATTCTTTTGAACAGAATATAACTGGTACTTCCTCACAGAAGTTTGAAGCTGCCCTGCGCTGGATACTAAACAGTAACAAGGATTTAGGAATATGGTAAGTGGAAGCCCACCGTGTCAAAGTTCTGTTTCTCGGTGTTGGCTGCTACGTAATTTGAAATCCTCTGTGGTGTGCCCTAAAAGCTCCCATACCTCGTTAAATTTCAGAAGATAATCTGGGATTGGCTTTGTCAGGGCTCGCTGGGCAAGCTTCCAACCGAAAAGTACAGCCCTGCAGCAAAAATTGGCAACTGAGCTCATTCCTTGGGAGGCTGTTTCCCAGCCTTTGCGCTGGGGGACATTGCGTTCACGAACGCCCTGTCTCGCAGAGGAGGCGTAAATCTGAGGTCAGGGCTGCTTGTGGCTATCACCAGTTGCCTTGCGCTTCCTGCAAGGTTTAGAAGTGGTGGTCCTGGTGTCCTACCACGGTTCTGTGGCTATAGCACGCTTGTTAAACTTGCCCATATACTCACTTTTCCCAAGATAACCTTTTTTTCAGCACTCCAGTAGTGTGTGGAGTTGTGCCCTTTGGTTTATTGGAGAGCAAAGCGCTCTCTTCAGTAGGTAACATCCCTCATGTTTTGGGATCCTTTGGAGCAAGTCCCAGTGAGGAGGAGGCCAAAATGGGTTGTTGAATGGTATATTTTCTTTAGTGTCAGTTGTCTTTTCTGGCAGAACACACGGTACCTCTTAAAATGAACAGTCTGACTGTATAGGGTGTTGCTCAGTCATTGGTGGGGCTTTTTTTCTCTTGGGTTTCTTAGCTAGCAGTCTCTTCAGGACACAAGAAGTAGCAGAAATACTAGTGTTTTCAGGTGAACAAATACAACATTCAGGCCATAACCTAATGAAAGACTGTTATCCAGAGTCTGCAGACATCATTATCTTCCTCCGGGAAGTGTGGGCTGCCTCCAGTCTGTGTTAACTCTGAAGTCTAACACTTGTTTGCATTTTAACATTGCTAAATGTATCTCTGATTAAATGAATTGTAACAGTAGTAAGGCTGGAGTTGGTGTGCGTAGCTTGTATGAATTCCCACTGCTCGATTTTTCTCTAAAAAGACTGTCTGCAGCTGCTGCTGGGATCTAAGGATCAGACAGTGTCTGTGGCGTCGATTACTGGTGTGTGGCAAATTCCCAGGATCCCAGGACAGGGCAGAGTCTCCTTAGTGGCAGGTTTGGGATTTGGAGGTGGGCTGGGATCCAGAGATTTCAAATTCATATTTTCTGCAGGAGCGCTGCTCATATCAGGAGCCGTGTGATGCAATATACTCCCATATTTTATTTTATTTTATTTTTTTTATTTTCCTAATTAGCAACTCTGCCGGCTGTTCGCCGAATGGATCCACTTTCACGACGTCTGCATCGCATGCAGAATGAGCGTTACAGTGCGCTTAAAAACCTGCGGGTGGCATTTTTAGCAAACCCTCCGTGAGATTGTTTTTCTAGGTGCTAGTCTGAGAGGCAGAACCGAAAATGAGCTCTGCGCTGGGTGATTCTGCTGCATATTTTAAATATTTTCATGGAATTTGGGTTGTAAATAAGACAAGGGGGTGGGAAACAACTGTGTGTCTCCAGCTACTGTGGAATCCGGTAACCAAATACAAGCTGTCAGCAGTTTGTGAGCTGTGCACTAGTAAATTGAGAAAACGTCTTTGTCTAATAGGTTATTCATTGCAAACATAGAATGAATTAGTAGCTTTAAAAAAAAAATAATAATAAAATCCCCTTTAGTCCAATTCCTCTGAATCTGATGGCTCTCACTGGATTACTTGATGCCTCTTGGCTACGAGTATCTAATAAGGGAACCACATCGGCGTAGATCTGTGTATAAAGAAGTGAGTTAAAGCGTATCGGCTGGCACAGCAGGTGTGCAGAAGTGATTTTGCAGGAGGATGTGTTATCGATTTTGCCATGAATGCTTTCCGAGGGTGTGTCTGTTCTCACTGCGGATACAGTTGATGCATTGTCACTTTTCTAGCTAAACTGTTTATGCTCGTCTGTACCCAGGAAAACAGTGCAACCTCCGTGGACATTCGCAGGCTCCCTCAGCTGCTCTCTCTGCAATTGCTGATGAGTGACTCAGTAAACATTTCCATTTCTCTGTGCTGGGAGGTGGGAATCCAATTTAAAGTTTAATCTTCTGCACGCTGAGAGGTGCTGTCAAAGAGTCTGCAGAGGGAGACTTCAGTTTACCAGTGGGAGTTCCAGCCCTGCTGCCTTTTCTAAAGCCGTATCCATTCCTTGCTAAGCAGCCAGTTCCAAAATGTTCTGGAAAGAGGAGCTGCGAGGACGATGGTGTATTTTCTATGTGGTGTGTGCAGAACGAGTTACTGCATCCGCAGTCTGTTTGTTCCCCTTGTCTTGATTAAAGACTGCAGTTGGAGTGTCTGCCCTCTTCAGTGAAGCTTTTCTGTCTCTTTCCACCAGGTTGAAAGGCAGAGACCTTTCGGAACCGGTTACCAAAGTGGAAGACGTGTTCTGCCTCGAATCGGCCCATCCTCAGATGGGGCTCGGCTGCCGTTTCCGCCGGGCAGTGGTCACTGCCATTATGAACCTCTTCCTGTTTTTCTGGAGTAAGTCATCGGTGTTAGCAATCAGCTTCTCCCCTTCCTCGCTGTAGAGATGGACTTGTGCACGTGCACACGTTCTCCCAGCCTTACGAAATTACTAATAGAGGTGGAATAAATCTGCTGATGAGTTAATTTCTAATTAACCTTTGTTCTGGCAGCAGGAGGAGACCTGTAGACCTGCTCTTGTGCTGTGAGTGCTTAACACTTCCTTTAAATCAGCGAGCTGATTAGCTCTCTGGGTATTCCTCAAGTACCCATTACTATGGTCTGCAAAATAAGTATGTTAACCTACCTAAAAGATTCGCTTTTTCTTTCTTTCTTTTCTTGCACTAAGCTACAAAGTCTTTCAGGCTCTTTAATAATGACTTGTAGCATTTCAGTGTTAGAGGTTTTATTGGAATAGTCTGTCATGCCCCAGCTGCGACAGAGGTCTTACCAAGTGAGGTGATAACGAGAGATGAGTGTTGACTAGAAGAGTTTATAATCTACCCAGACAAGGTGGGGGTGAAAGGCGATAGTTATGTTTATTGTAAAGACCAAGATACTAAAGTTAGCTCACGTTGTAACGGGGGCATTTGTCAATGCTAAACCTTCAATATAGATCTCCTGAATTTCAGGCTGGCGCTGCAGCCTCGGGCTTTATTTCCTTATCAAGCCGCTATCTCCGGAGCAGTGGAGCTTGACAGTCTTCCTAAGTGATTATTGTGGGGGAGGCCTCTAGCAAAGAGATAGCTCTGGGACTTGGAGAACTGAAGCCCTGTGGTTGTGCTGAGGTTTCTGGTGGGGGGGGGAAAGCTCCACGATGAGGCCTTACCACCACCTTTTCCCACATGCACATAGTCTTCTGCTGCAGGTGTTGTCAGTACCAAGGTTTTTGCGGGGCGCAGCTGCACCGATGATCAAAATGAATTGCTTGGATTCAGTTCTGAGCAGGCCTGGGTAGCAGGGAGTGAAAGCTGCCTCTGGGGAGAGGCAATGTCAGAAATAAAACCACTAGCATCCAGCAAGTACATGTCTGTCAGTTATTGAATTCCATTTGTTTTTATTCTCCTAGGTCTGATAACTCTTTGGGGGATCCTGATCTTCCTCAGGTATCGCTGGCGGAAGATGGAGGAAGAGGAACAAGCCATGTATGAAATGGTGAAGAAGATCATAGGTAGGATCCAGTAGCTGTGTAAATGCAAGTAGCCCTGTTCTTCCCTCTGCAATGTCGAGGTCTCTCACCGTTTTGTCCTCCTGCCCTCCAGCTGTTGTCCAGGACCACTATAAGGAATGGGAACGCAATTTGGAACGTTACCCCTACGTCGGCATCTTCCACGTTCGGGACAGCCTCATCCCTCCTCAAAGCAGGTGAGCTGGA
>KZ510283.1:14117-28906 GCA_002844005.1 Limosa lapponica baueri | reverse complement strand
CATCACAGCAGGAGCGAAGCGATGGCTGGGTTTCTGTTCAGTGGGATCTGCTGTATCACCGCCTGTGTCCGGGGCTCCCGGGACAGAGGTGGCCTCTTGACTGAATGGCCACGTTCTGGTTTGCTCAGCCACTTGCTGCTTTGTACTTCCTTGGTCCCACCTGTGAAAAGGGGAGAAGAACAAATCTCCTCTCATGTAACATCTGTTTCAGCGTTGTGTTGTAAGAACTCACTGCTAGCAGTGGCACGTTTTAACACCAACAGGAGAGCTTTCTCCAGGAGATGTTGGTATGCCTTAGTTTCTGCACAAGTATCTTTTTGTTATATCAGCTTTTTTTTTTTTCTTTTTTTTTTCTGAATCCCACACTCTCACCCGTGGCTCTTAGAGGTTGTAAGATCAGTAATAACTCCCTTCTGGTCATTGCCATAAGCAACAGCGTGCTTTGACCTTCAGTGATAGTTTTTATGTGGAGCTTCTATGCAGCAGAGCTTTTTTTAATAAACTGTTTCCTCTTGTGCACAGCTTGTACTAACAGAGGAACTCCTTATAACTTCCTCCTAAGCAACTACTACTAGTCACAGTCTGTAACAGGATACTAGGAACAGCAGAACTGCTGTATCTCATTAGGCAAATGGTTATTTTAATGCAATATCCAGCTCCTGACCAGAGCATTTCCAGATGCTTCAGTGAGAGAAGCAAGAAGTAATAGTGGAATAGTAGTAGTACAGCTTTCTGCAAGGGAAAGTTTTCTTCTCAGCTCTCGTGCTCCCATCCGTCACTTGATTTTCTACTGGTATGACATAAGATTAAGAAAAATAGAGAAATCTCTTCTTTTTTCCTGATGAAGTATGCCAACATTTCAAAGTGAAAAATGCAGTAATGGTAAATACGCATTTAATTTCATTGCTTTTGAAATATTTTCAACAAAGATATCTTTTTTTTTTTTTTCTTACTGAAATGCTGTATTTATCCCTATTGCTTCATCTTAGATTCTAGAGAGATCCTAAAGAGACTTTAGCACATCTTGTTTTTGTTGATCACGAGCATTGAGCTGACCCTAATAATGGTACACATACAATTGTAATTGTATGATAGCCCATATTAATCAGGCAAAACTGTTTTCCACGTGTTATAAGCTTGATACCATCTTCCACCCTTTTCCTCCTACATAGATAGTTAAAAGATATGGGATGTATATATAGACATCAAAATGACTGTGCTAGAAATGCCACTATCTCTGGGGTGGAATGGGTTGTCCATCCGTACATGGTAATTATTCAGATGAGTTAAAAGCATCCTGCAATTATAAGATTGGAAGTTAGCCAAGACACCCCAACTCCTGACAGCCCTCCCAGGAGAGTATCTTTTAATTGCATCATACAAGAAAAGTAGGTACCAGTCAACTCCTGATACAGCTGGCAATTGTTATTCCCTTTCATAGCAATAAAAGCTAGATAAGTAAATCTATTGTACAACAGTGAAATAATAACATTTTGGAGGAGACTTTGCAGAGGAGAACAACTTTGTTTCTCTTCACAAGTCTCTGGAGTAATGCACAGTCTGCAGCAGCAAACCTGATTGACTGCTCCAGCTCAATGCTGAAGTGATTTTGTTGAAATCAATGGGGCAATTGCTCTGGTTCTATGTGGGTGTAAATACAGGGGTGAATATGGCCCCATATCTCAGGCCGGTATTTTTGGCTCTTTGATAAAGTTACAAACTAGAAAAACAGTCTAGCTTCTCTGGTAACTTTTTCTACCCAATTTCTCGTCACAGGCCTAAAGATGCAGTTAAAGCGCTAAAGAAAAAGCTTTCAAAAAACTGTAACCATAAGGAGATCAGGCTTACCCTGTCTGTAAGTACAGCTATATTTATATTAATTAGACACTAAGAAGGAAAACATGTTAAACGATAAGGTGGCATGCAAATTATTACTGACACAACTCTCCAGGATGTTTTCTTTGTTGTTTGTGTGTGCAGCGCTACCACAGTGCAGATCAGGTGGTCTACTGGTGTTCTCTAGAGTCCTGGGTGATGCTAATTCTTAAATTTATTACTGCAGTTTTGGGGTTTTTTAAACTTGTACTACATAAAAGTATTACAGTTCTTATTTATTCCAGTGACTGTCCCTCTGTGAGTGCCCCACCTGTTTGTAAAAGATATGGAGGTTGGGGTATTACATAAAAGCAACATTTGACCATTCTATTACTCACCTTGTGGTACTGATCTTAGTTAAACTGAGCACGGTATGCAGCGTGGTGGAATGTGCAATATCTGTTTCGTAAAGGTAAGTGTTATTGTGTATAAATGAGAAACTTGAATGAAAGGGTAACTGGTGAGTTAAGCAAGGCAGCAAGACACAGAGTAAGCCACATAAGATTCAGATGTTACGACTAAAGGATGGAGTGGCTGGAAATACCCTCATTTGAGATAATCTGACAGTGTTTCTGAACTACCCTGGAGTCTGGGAAAGTGTTGTGATTTCAGTCAATTTAAGGTTTACTGGAGTATGTTAACATAGTTCTCTGTTTTCCACTACACTGATAACAGGCAGTGGCAAGAAGTTCTAACACTGTCATAAGTCCAAAGTTCCCAACTTGAATTACTCTTAACTAACAATAGTGCAACTGTGAGAGGAATCATACCATTCATATTTTGTCAGGGATTTGTGTCTTTCATTACTTGTCTAGAAGTATTTTCTTCACCATTTCCTTTTTTGAGGTTGTAGAGGCCTGTCTGCATTACAGTGAGTACTATTACTCATGGGTTTGGTATTTGTTGTGCAAAATCATTATCTATATCAATATGCACTGAGAAATTATTAAGGAAGATGGGTGATTGATAGTGTCAAATTGTAGGTCACTTAGCAATTGCCCAAGTGTCTCCTGACAAGTTAGAGGTGCAGATAGATGTGTTAAACATACCGATGTATACCTTCAGCTCATTCCATTTCCGCACTTCTTTCCTGGCTTCCTCCTCCACTGTCTCATGACTCACCTTTTTGTGTGTTGTATGTGTTTGCATAACAGAAACACTCGGTTTCCACTGTAATTGCGATCCCTGTATCAGATCTGCTTTCTTTCTCCTACAGTCTTTGTGCACCTAGGTCCTCTTCTGAGTATCTGACACAGTCAACTGGAGTTGTGATAACCCAGTGCTTAGACTTAGGAGCCTTTCTTTGGATATTTACTCTGCAGATATACCCAAGGTGACATTATAGCTTAGCTCTTAAGAACATGAAAGTGGGAGAAGGATCTTGTTTCAGGTGTATCCATGGAATAACTTTATCACGCTGACCTGGACGCTCATTGTATTTGCTCACAGATGGAGCTTGTACCAGGTTTCAGTTATACTTGTAGTTCAACAGGCCTCTTTCTCCATGTCTGTTCTCACCTGCCCACATGTATGCGTGTAATCCTGCCTGCCAGGCAATCACATCCTTTTGGCCCAGCTTCTGTTTTTTGACTGCAGGTTTTTTCTCCCTGAGTTCCTTAATACTTTGTTTTGTTTTACTAAGTGCCAGCCTTTCCTCTAACTCTTTCTCTTCCAGCTTCTGTTCTTACATAAAATCTTCCATCCTTGCCTCTCCTCTGCCCCTGGCTCCTTTCCTTTTTCTGGTTTTCTACCACTACTACCATGAGTTTAGCGTGTGTGGAACCTTTCCTTTGATGACCTCACTGCTGACCATGTATGACTTCTAACTCCTTTTTTCCCAAGTCAGCCTTTCTATGTGCTTCTTTGTTCTTCTGGTTTGGGTTCTTGATTGCCTTGATGAAATTGTTGCTGTTTCCCATTTTGAAATGCTTATATTGGAATAGCAAATCATTGCAAATGGAAAAACAGAAATAGTTTTCAATTCCTAAAACACACACACCCCCCACCATGCAACTCTTATCTCTTAAAAATTTTTTTCTCCCAAATTTCTACAAAAATAAGGACTTGTTTTTGATGAACTCTAAGTTTACTTACTGCGTTTCCTACAGTAACTGTGGTCCTCCAGCTTTTGAGACTCTACATCAAATTATCTCTCCTACCTACATTAGAAACAACTAAGGAGGCAACAGATCTACAAATCTCTTTTCTTTTGAAATGTACTTTTATCCACTTTTATTTATTCAACCTTGAAATTCTAGAATTTAATCTTTCTAATGGAACTGCTTAAGGAGTTTATTCCCAGAGAATACACAAAGAGTAAAATGTGGAAGTGTTTATCTGAAGTAGCACAACTGCACGTTGGCCCTGATTCTGTCATCGAGACGCATTAAATCTCAGCAGTGTCTTCCTTCTGGCTCGTAGATGCGTATTTATTTACTCGGAGGAAGAAGGGTGAGTGCCAGCTGTATAATGTGTTGGCTGTGGCTTGACTTCATGCACTCTGATCTAGTGATGTTACCTGGTGCTTGTGAAGTCATGTGGATCAAGGTGGATCATGTCTGACCATGAAGTTGTTTAATGCATAGTCTTTGATAAAACCAAGAGATCAGCTTTGGCGGTGGTGATTTTGCAATCAGACTGAGGAGGATTAGAACTTTTAGGCAGGAATCCAACAGTGTATGTGTTAATTGACTTCTTATTACTAATAGATTCTGGATACTAAACTCTGTTTACGTAGTGAACACTGAGGCACCTGTTCAGTTGTCTCCGTAGATCTCCCTTCGTTTTCTAAAGCACTTACTGCAGTTCCCCTGTTCTGATGCCTGTAAGGTTTTGGGAACTGAACAGCACATGGGGACGTAGTTTATGGAATGTGTCACTCTGTACCTGTGTCCAAACACACACACTCTTACATACAGAGCAGTGGGCAGAAATTTAAGGTGGAATTAATGTTTCATTTTTGCATTACGTTGTAGGGAAATATTTTAAAGGAAGTCGTTAGCTAGGTTTAAATTTTGGAGTTTGGGTTGTTTTGCCTTAAGCTTTTTTCTCTTTTTAACATTGTGTAAGTTTTCAGATGTAAAAAAAATTTTAGCATGGCAAATGTGACCTTCAGATCTTCCTTTGTTAAGTTAACATTTCACAAAGCAGGGGATCTTAAAAATAAAAACATGAGGGAACCCTCCAGCTCCTCAATCAAAAAAAGTCCCAGTGAACTTTATTACACTTTATGATATATATGGGCAAAGAGGAAAAGGGGAGGAGCATTGAGTGGGAGCAGAAGAAAAATTCAAGACTTCTGAAAAAGTAGTATTTTTGAAATGCAGAATCTTGGTAAAATCTACATAGCCACCATGCTGTAATTGATGAATGGCAGCTTAAAAAGCTGCTCATACAAGTTTCTTTTAAATGCTGGCACTTGGAAATAGTGTCTTGCTGTTCAAAAACTCTACTGGACAGACATCAGTATGTGTTTAGTAGAGTGTAATCCTGGAGATAGGTTAATGACTTGTTCCCTTTGAGTCAGAAAGACAAAGAAGCAAACTGTTTATCTGTGTGATCTGTGTTCACCTTAGGTCTGAGAAGTATCCATCACAAACTGCATCCATTCATTACAGCTTGATGGACCATATCTGGCTGCTTTAGATGAGTAGATAGTCCTACTGAATTCTGAGTGAGGTTGCTGTTGATAAGGAATGTAGCTGACTTTCTTATCCCCATCAACTTCTCCCTCTTTTGTTTCTGCCTTACAGTTTGTCTTTGCCTCTGTTCAGATGCCTGTTATCATTTTGGTTGTGTGTTGCTGTCATGTGAACCAGAGGGCTTTGATTGTACAAGTTGCTCCCCTTTTTGCTCTGTGCAGATCTCTTCTCCACTGGATGTCTGGTATCAGCTAGTCTGGAACATAGCAGCTCTGTCAATTCCAACAGTCCTCAGGTCCTGCCTGTCATTTAGAGGAAGTTTAATGGTTTGGTTGAAGTTAATTTGCCCATTCTGTTATTAAAACAAGTTTCTATTGAGATTCCATTGTGCTGTGTGGAACAGCGGTTGACTTGGCTGCCTTGGATCTATTCATTCCAATGGAACTGCTTGGGAAGGTGAAGTCCTATTTGAAATGATAAATACCTTTCATTAGAGTTTTAATATGGTTATTATTAGCATGGAAGTGGCTTGTTCACGAATGGCCTGGTTAAAAATAATTGAGTCAAATTCTTCTTTTTCTTACACCAGCTTAGTTTCACTCTAAGTGAGTGGGGTGTACTGGCATAATTGAGTGGAGGATCTAACCCATTAGTTCAGTACTTTCGTTCAGAGCATAAATACACAGTCCCTTAAATAGAGAATTAATAATAGGGAGTAGCATGCTGAATTTCCCATGCACTGGGTTGAAAATTTTTACACAGACCATCTTTGAAGTACTGTGCAGGCAAATGATTTGGTTTATTAGCATATGTTTCATGTACTCTTTCAAATGAAAAATAATGATTCGAGCCAAGATTTTTTTGGTAATTATCTCTCAGTTTTTTTGCACAGCAGTCTGCCAGTGTCTCTTTGTTCTACCCTGTTTTCATTTCAGCAATGTATTTTCTTCTGGTTTTAAACCTCTTCTCCCATAAGCTCCTGATCGCACTGGGAAAAAAATCCTCAAGTCCTGAGGCTAGAAGATGAGTTACTAAAATTATTTCAACTTAGTCAAATATAGTTTGCTCTGAATAGGAAAGTATATTTAACCTACTTTTATCAAGATTACAATAGTGTCCTTTAAAATCTGTGTATCCTTTTGAGGATATATCCTGTCTGTTGCATGATTCAGGGGAAGTTTTGTCTCAAAACCCATGACATTTTGCAGACTTTTGTCACTTCCTACTCTTCGCTTTCACCTTTCCGCCTTCCCTCTTAAATTGAGAGGGAAAGTAAAGATACTGTAGAATAGCAAAAGGCACAAGAGTAACTGTTTTTCTCTACATGGGGCATGATAGTCCTGTGGTTGATCCCCTGATTTGAGCCAGGCAAGATGAGTTCTGTTCCTGATTCTGCACCTGATTTGACTGACCCCGGTTTCCTATCAAGACTTCTATTGGCCTGATTTCAGGTGACTGGGATGCAGTGACAGCTTTTGATATCTCTTCTCTAAAACGGGGATTGTAATCAGCCAGCTCCAGGTGTACAAGGGAGGAGTATTATGTCATTATCACATACTGCTATATTTGATAGGGCAGATGTGTTGCTTGCAGGGATCCTACTCTGAGCATTCCAAGCAGAGTTTTGGAAGTAGACTTCTTTCGTGAAGGTGAATCTGACAATTGGAACAATTCAGCTGTTCTGTTTCAAATCAATGTGACCTTTAAAACGTGTGGAGAAATTGTAGTCCGAGTTGTTGAATTTGTTCTTTTCCATTTTTTCATTAGTCTCTTGCTTACAGGGCAGATTACAAGGGAGGCATTTAGTAATCTCATTTTCCTCTCTTGTAGAGCTCTTCAGAATCTGCCAGACTAGGGTATCTCTGTGCTAAGCAGTGAACTAATTCTATTACTGAATCTGTACAAGTTGTTTTTTAAGCTATGGACAGCTTTTATGCTGTTAAGGTACAGTATGTTCAGTAACTGCTATGACATGGAAGCAAGTGTGACCGTACTTCTCTGTTAAAAATAGTATAACTCTGGCCAACATATCTCATTTTGTATTGCATAGGTATAACAGTGCGCATAGTGAGCTACTGTTTCCCTGTAGCAACCTCATCAGACATTCTGGTGAGGTCGCTGGCAATAATCTGTTCATACCTTTTTGTACTCTTCCCCATGACACCTTGGAACAAATTTAACTAAAGGAAACAAAAGCAGTCAGGTTGGGTTTTTTTCCTAGTATCTGTGTAACAGAAGCTTTTTGTGTGTGCAGCTGCTTGACATGTGTATAGAGAACTGTGGCCCAAGATTCCAGTCTTTAGTTGTGAAGAAGGATTTCTGTAAAGACAAGCTGGTGAAACTGCTGAATCCAAGATACAATCTGCCGATTGACATGCAGGAGAGAATCTTGACCTTTATCATGGTAAGTCCAGAGCAAACAGTAGGTGTTTGTGTCTCTGCTATATGGTAAACATTTAATGATGCAGCCCATTTCTGTAGCACACTCATGAGAATCTCTTCCTAAAGCAGGCTTTATTCTTGCTGCTTCTGCTTCATGCAGGAATAGCACAGACTGGAAGACAAAGGGAGGGAGCTGGAAAACTGTCAGCCTCCACCTTTTATATTCCCCTCCCAGTCTGTGTATGTGCTCCCTCTGTGGTCACACTTAAGAAGCAGGATGAGAGGTATCTTTGGAGTTTTCGTGGTTCCTGCTGCTTTGAATGGAGTTAGCTGGAGTGGATGTAGGGAATGACTTGCCTTTAGGACCACGTGTTTTAAAAGCACTTGTCTAATCCACTGACTGTCCATTTCAATGACTGATACTGTTCCTGTTATTTCAAAACTAGACGTGGGCCCGAGGTTTCCAAGGAATGGTGGATGTGAGCGAAGTAAAAGAAGTTTATCTGGAATTGCTGAAGAAAGGAGTGGAGTTTCCATTTTCTGACTGCAGCAGAGGGGGACCTAAGGTGGGGATACACAAGGATACTTCATTAACCATTGTAAATCAGAAATGGGATGTGTTAATTGTATGAGCTCTGTAGATGAAGAAGGTGTGTTTGTTTTGGTTTTTTTTTCTAATTTAAATGCTCCAGGGCAGAATATGACCAACCTACTTAAGCACGTGAGCAGGGATCGGTTTCAGTTATAACAGCCAAGATAACAAAGAAACCTGGCCTATGTAATAGTTTATTTTATTTCAAACCACAGATTAGTGGATATATTCTCAAAAAGGAAGCATCTCTCTCTTGAAACTTTCAAAGTGTGTAAAGGGTTTGGGCATGCTGTTTACCTCAAAAATTAATGACAGCTGAGTGCTCCAAACTTGTCAACTTCTGAAAGCCTCAACTAAAATGATTAAGAGATTTTAATGATTAAAAGATTTTAATGAAAAGAGATACTGTTCAGAATATGAGTATTATCTGTCTTTAACCCGAGAGAGGTGGGAATCTAGAAGAAAATATTATTGTCTATATATGTCTCCAGCTGTTTGCACAGCCTGTACACAACAAATGTTATTTAACCGTATGTCATAGGTATCATTGTGTAGCATCTAGGACATTAAGTATAAGTAAGGCTTGAGCACTGGACATCAGCTGTAAATAAGGCTGTTCTTTCCAGAATATTTTTTTCCTATTAGAAGAGTTTTCCTGGGAGTTTTGGGAAGTGTGAAAGCCATTCACCACTGGGTGGAACCTTGCAATTACAGAATTAGGTACCTGTAATCAGTGCAGACAGAAATCATTCAGATTTATCCTGAGTTTGATTTGATGATTGAATGGTGGAGTGCACAAAATCTTATGTGTTTAAAGGTTGTTTGAACAAGCTGTATGGAGAATGCTCTCAAGAAACAATTTTTTTGTCTCACCGAGTACAGTAGAGATAATTCTGTCTACCGTGTGTATCTGCCAGTTAAAATCAGTGGCAAACCTTCTGTTTATCTCAGCAATGGGAGACCTGAACACAATTTTTATCTCAGTCTCTAGGAGGTGAAGGACTTGAAGCATGTGTCTTGTGTAGGTCGGGTTTTGGATTTGGCTTTATTTTTTTTAATAGCAGTCAGTTCAAATGCAAGTGAAGCTTTCTTCAGACAAAGTGTTTTAGCTTTTCAGTCCAGAAGGCTTTTGTAGTTCATCTTCTGCAGAGCCCCAGACTTAACCCCATCAGTGCTTCCAAGTGTGATCGCATTCTGAACTGTCCTTCATTGTAAAATTGCAGTGGCAGTTTGGGAAGGACTCTTGGCTGTTAGATGGCTTGAGAGCTCAAGGAGCTAACCTGTTCTTAGCCATTCCCAATTTATCCTATGATGGAATTTACTTGCAAACCCATTTAAAAGATATCTGAATTTCAAGCCTCATTTCATTACAAAATAGCCATTAGATTTATTCTTGTAAATAGACCTTGCTCAGCTAATTTCCTGGGAGCATTGATTATGAGAAAGCTAATGCCTAGTTGTTTAGTCTGACAAAGATGTATTTTAGCTCAAGCTCTGCTCTTTTGTCTTTCCGCAGGCTTCATCTCAGCCTTCTACCAAGTCATCACCATCTTCTGCTACTCCTGCAAAGCGTTCTTTATTGCCTCTTCCCACAGGCCCAACGTTACTGCTGACTCCTGAGCAGGTGCAGTATTACAGGTTCCGGGGGAGTTCACTTGAGATGTACTGTTAGCATGTGATTTTGACAACCTGGGTGCATAGACCACTGGAAGGGAGCATCAGTTCAAGTGGCATACTTCTATATTCCTGGTTTTAGGTTCGTTCTCCTGAGGATTTTTTTATATGTTGGTGTGCCAAAGCAAAGTAGGCAGAAGTGAGTTCAATAAATGCCAATGCCAGGCTGTACCCCAGCCAGAAAGTGGAATCATTTACTCAAGCATTAGAATATCTAATAATCTCTTACGATGTTGTTATGCAAATTGATAAAAGTTACTTCAGAGATAAGTGAGAAAGCCAAGCTTATTTTTGCATAAGGCTTGTGTGAAGAGATTATTCTGAAAAGCAGAAAGGAAAGGACAGCTCACTTCCATTCCTGCTTGGCCTGTACGTAACTAAGCAAAGTAACAGTAACATTAGTGAGAGGGGTTAACTGTAAGAAAAACAAGTAGTACTATCAGACTTGGATCTTAGTTTGATTGCACATATAAAAGCTGAGCTAATTCCATTCATTTTCATGGCGTGTCACCAGAGTAAAATAATGCTAATTAGGCCCATATTATACATAATAGGGAAGAAACTACATATTAGAGGTGAGAATTGTTCTGCTCACTCCCTTCACCTACACGATATTCTTTCATGTTGAACTCAACAGATTGGGAAACTGTACAGTGAACTGGATATGGCAAAAATGAATGTGAGAGTCATGTCATCAATATTAAAAGAAAATGTTCCTGGGTCTGAAAATCCAGATGATATGAATCTTTTACAGGTATGTGATAATTCATTGGTAGGGGCTAATAGTTTGATTTGGTCGAAGTTGATTTTAAAATACATTAAATCCTTTCTTTTAATGTCTGGATTCGTGTTGCCACATGGAATCCAACAACAGGTTTCGATCTTTGGTTTTGCTCAGCTTTCTCTTGTCTTCTTCACCTTCCCCTGACATCTAGATAGTCAGGAAAGGACAATACAGCTTGCAATGCAAATTTAAGCTCTAGGGAATTCCAAGGGCAAAGGAATTTCATAATGGAGCGTTCTCTGTTAAGCATGTTTTGTCAAACAGCCCCGAGAACATTCCAGTTGAATGCAGTTGCCTTGTGGGAAAGTAGATGATGACACAGTCTGTCTCTCATATCCGTCCTGGAGTTTTCAGTGCTCTCTTTATTATTACCAGTACCTTAAAGGCAGACTGAAGGCCAGTGAAGAATATGAAAGGTTTATGTGCGTGACCTCAAAGATTGGGAGCCTGCTGTGCTGTAGATGAATCCACGTGCTCTTAAAGTATAGCCTGAAGGAAATGTATTGCAATAGTCCAGTTTAGATTTGACAGTGAACATGTAGTTGCTCTTTCTGTGATGTCATTTCTTCTACTTGTTTGTGCTGTATTTTCTATTTTAGAAATTAAAAACGCAGTATTACTTTAGCGTTTCAACAGTAACCTGTCATTAGACATTTTTGTGTTTCATACTGTCTGCAAGAATTTAAAAAGCTTCTGTCACATTCTCCTGTTTCTAAACTTACCTCTGAACTTCTATTATGAGGAAGCATTTTGGTAATTTGTCAGCATTGAATGTGTTGGAGAAGTGATGTAATTTTTGCAAGTCTTCAGTGTGCTTCTCTTGCCCAGTGGAGAATTCTTCCTTTGCGAGGGACCCTTATTGGGTGCTCTTGGTTTGCCTTCAAGGTCGTCCTGTTCAGCTGTGTCCATTTATGGGTTGGTTTGCAACTGGAGGTGAGATATGGAGAGCCAGCAGCAGTTTGCCACTGTCTCTCATCCTTCATGACAGGCAGCACTGCTGGTCTGGGGGAAGCAGATAGGAGACAGGAGCAATCTCTCAGTGGTTTTTGCTGCCCTGGAAGTTCCTCACATCCCCAACACTGTCTCTTTTACAGAGATTTGTGGAGCTACAAGTCCAAGGAGGAAGGGCCTGTGACGCAAGGGTCTGAGCAGAGTAGGCTTTAAACACGGGCAAATAGTTGTTGCAAGAGATTGCAGAGGGTTTGCTTTGCCTGCACTAAAGGATTGAGTACAGGTTGTTCCAGCTAAACTATAGCTGTTGTATGTACAATACTTCTGTAGTGGTACTGCCACCGGGGAGGTGGCCAAGGTGCAAACTGGTCTTGATGATTTAACCAACCAGTGAAAGATACTCCAGGTCGGAGAATACACTGGTTTAATACACTCGGGCAGCACTGTCCAGTCCACGACAAGATAAGTGTTTCTGGTTGTGAAACAGGAAAAGTACGTCTTTAATTTCCTGTCTCCTACTATAGTCCTTCCACATGTAAGTGCACAGATAAGATTGCCCACAGGAAACCAATGGATTCTTATTGACACTCCCAGTAATAAAACTGTTGGCAAAAGTTTGAGGACAGGGCGTGGAGTTCTCATTTGTGGGGGAGTGACTAAAAACTCGTTCCTTCTATGTTAATTTCACTGTTGTTCTGTCTCTTCTTTTCCCTGTGTGCTGAGTGGGTGAAGCATCAAGCATGGCTAGCCTGTTCCTTTAACAATGTTTAATGTTCCCTTTTGTTTGTAGCTCTACTTGGATTAGGTTTTTGTTGTCAAAGAACAGTCCTTTACTAAAAAGAGCTGCTTGGTTAGGCTTTGAGTGAGTTGGGAGACATTAATTTCAGTCCTTCTGATATCTGAAGTCTCTCAGTAAAAACTGTAGCAGGGTAAACTTTTATCAGTGCAACATATTTTCAGTTCTGTAGCTTCATTAGTGGCTAGGCTGCTCCCTTTCTCCACCCTGTTTGGGCAAGGCTTGAGATAGCAGATCTCACTTGAAATGTTGTGCTGAGCAGTAACAGAAGTTAAAAAATAGCTGAAGCTCAGTATCAGCCAAGAAGAGGAACAAACTTTTGTCCTGGAAAGTGAATAGATACATTTGATGGACATGCAAGAATTGGCTCCAGACCATCAGCTGGTAAGAATTAGCACACATTCGCTGGATTCACTGGTGATTGTTATACCAGCTGGTTGCCCATCACTGTAAAACTGTAAAAAAGAAATTTTTTTCAAAACATAAGAGTGTATGTATCACTGTGGATAGGAGCAAAGTCTAGCAAATCCATTCTTGAAATGTCTCCGTTTCCTTCTCTATTTAATATTGATCTTTACAAAGGAGCTAGTCTGCCTGTATAATGGAGTCATAAGAAATACACATATATTTTTTTAAATGCAGATCAGGTAGTAAAGTGGAGAGGTTTTAAATTTAATTACAGACATTAAACTGAATACGTTTTTGTGTGTTTTATCCTGGGCTATAAAGATAGAGTACTGGAAGGTACAGTACCCGATAATCATTATGCAGATTTGGCAAAGGGGTGCAAAATTCCTTTTTACATAAAGAAAATCATTTATTTACGTGAAATACATGTTTTTTGATGAAAAATCTGATCACTTTGAAAATAGTACCAGAGGAATTTCTGAATAGCAGTGTGCAAATAGAGTAATTTTTCCCCTCCTATTTTTTTTTCCCCTTAAGCAGAGCCTGCCAGCATTTGCAAATGCACTGTGGGGGGGAATAAAACATTGGCTGAGTTGAAGTTCCTGTTGCTAAAGAATTTGCTTCTTTGAACGTGCAAAATCTGCAGTGGAGAGGAATATAAATAAACTGTCTTCCATTTCAACTGGCAATAATGCAAAAATCTGCTCAATAAACTTAAACTCTCATAATTCTCCTATAAGCTGATTCTGCTCGGTTTGTGTCACTTCCTCAAAAAGTGCATAGATTAAGTGCATCCAGATTTCCCCACTTAGAGGAATAGTTAGAGCTGGAGGTTGTGTCACAGAGCACTTCTGCCCTTCAGACTGTTATGGTTTTTCCTTCAAGCAGATGTTGAACAGGATCACATGCATTACATCCATGTGAAGTATCCTGCTGAGTTTAATCGGCTTCAAACAGGATCAAATCAAATTTCCTCTGCATCACCCAGATGTCTTCGTTATTTTGCAATTTGTAATTTTGACTTCAGAGACAGATATACGTTTAGAAATAAAGCTGGGTCAAGAGGTAGGGATTGGGTAGGAGTGCTGGCTGTGATGATAGTAGTCGTCACCCTGCCTTGCAGAGATCAAAGACATGAAAATTATGCTGTTTGCAATGTTTGGTATGTGTGTGATTTGTGTAAATTAAGTAATGTTACCTGTGAGTCTGCAGTGCTCAGGTGTCTTATCGTTCTTCTTCAGAACTGACAAACTGGGAGACCACAGTTACGATTTATGGTTTTTTTTCTTCCCCTGCCTTGGGCAGAAACTGTATAAGACCTGTCGGATGATGCAGGAGAGGATCATGGAGTTGTTGGTGACAGTGGAGAATGAAGACGTGATGGTTGAGTTAATACAAGTAAATGAAGATCTGAATAATGTCCTCCTGGGACATGAAAGGTAGGTACAGGGCCTCTGTCCTCACGTCTGGTATCCTAACTGAGTAAGGGCACTTAATGGACACAGGTGGTCCCTACCTCTAATGTTGATCCTCCACAAGGAGACAGATTTTATCCTTAAATGCAGAAAAGAAACATGATTGCAAAAAAGGGAAAATGTTGTATTTGCCTTCTAATCACTTCAGAAATGGTTTATAGAGGTAGTTAGAGGACCATTAGAATTGAGTAAAACAAGTTAACAGCACAGG
>KZ510283.1:2033-12419 GCA_002844005.1 Limosa lapponica baueri | reverse complement strand
TGGTTTGTTCTGAGATGGGATGAGGGAACGTGGGGACCTCTGAGGATAGGCGGCTTCCTGGGACTCAGTTGGAAGACTGTTCTGATCAGAAGGAGCCAGACTTGGCACAGTTCACAGTTGCCAATCTTGCATGAACAGAGGAAAATTTGGTTTTGCCTTGGTTTTATGTTGGAAGAAACAGATGGCTGTATCCAAAAGTGAGCCCAAGAACAAACTAACTGGTGTTCGTAGGTGATCAGAGGACGATGGCCCTGCAGAGGAGTGAGTCAAATTGCTAGTGCAGACACGAGTCCCCCAGAGAAAAGCAGCTCTAGTACTTGTTTGGCACCTCTGGAATCCTTTGATAACCAAGCTTTGATTATAACTGGTTTCATTTTCTTATGAGTGACATCTCAGAAATGTAAGAATGAACACTTAACTCTGCAACTTCAACAGGTTCTCTCGAAACAGAGTTCGTTTTTTGGAGAATCAACGAATACAACGTGAGCGCACAGAGGTGAGTAATTATAGATGAACTCACGAACTGCAGGACTGTAAACATTCCTTTTTCTGTCATTGTGAAAAATACACTTAACGTATGCAGAATTTTATTCTCTAGTTGAGAGATATGGGAGACAGCAGGCTGATACTGCTCTTATTGATTTTCTAAAGTCTCGCTTGCAGAATTTCATGCAAATTCATGTAACTAAAGTAACAAATTATGTCAAATCTAAGATGGAAGCTTGGTCAAGAAAAATGAGAGAGAGAGGTATCTATTCAAATGCCGGTTTATTACCTCTACAGCTAAGCCCTATTATCTGCCATATACAAAATGGGGAACCATAATGTTTCTTTTCATTTGTTCTCTGTTAAGCATTTATAGGCTGAAATACAATTACACTATCGGAATTCAGTATTGTTGATGTTTTTTTCTGAGTCAAAGCTTTTTTTGAATTGTGAATAATGGCTTATAGCAAATCTTTAATGACTATCCTTTATTGATTGATAATTATAGTTGTTAATTATATTGCCCAGACTAGTTTTGCACATGTTTCAGCTTCTGCTAAGCCATAATTGTGGAATCATCTACGACTCAATATGGAAATGACTGCATTGTGACTGCTGAAATGCAGCTGACAATTATTTAAAAAAACATAGAAGACAATCTTGTTTTCCTTGAAAAGCCACTATTACTACATTCTGGTTATGTAGGTGGATGGTTTTGCTTGATGGCTGCTCTGTTGGATTAGTTAATAGTCCAAATAGTGCAGTCTGTGCATTTTTGTATTATTCAGGACTCTTCAAGTTTAAAATAAATTGCTTTTTTTTCTTTTTTCTTTTTTTTCAATCTAGTGTGACCAAACCCATATGATTCAAGTATGTGGTTGTATTAAAATCTTTGGTTGGCTACGTTTTTAATTCTAACACATTCACAGGAGAAACCAAGGGAACCCTTTTCTGTGTCCTGGGAAACACTGTTGTGATTTTGAACTTTTCCTATCCAAAACAAGACTGAAAAAAATCAATCTCCTAAGTGTGTATCAAATCTCAATAACGCAAATAAGTAACATGAAAATATTGTAAAATAATCCATCAGAAGATTGATATCAAACCTGTATCTAAACAAATTCACAATTGCTTTTTGAATTGAGTCTGTTCTATTTCCTACTTTGGAATTTTTTTCCTTAATTTTCTGAAATAGCAACCTTGCTGAAACTGATCTTTTCTGGAAAGCATTTTTTGTTTCAGTAGCTATCTTTGACACCAAAAAAAAAATATCCTGGTCTTCTCTCATACTTGCTAATTTCTAATATTATGCTTTTAAAAGTTTATATTTGTGAAAATAGTGATTTGTTTAAAACTATACAAGTTCCTACAAAAAAAAAAAGACACAACAAAAACCTCAAAACAACTTTATTCCTTTTCAAATGTTAAGCTGTACAGGAAACAGCCATCTGCTCCCTCAAGTGATCTACTTGACCTCTCCATAGATTCTCCATCTCCTGTGTCAACAGACTCTGCAGTGTCTCCTTCAGGCCTTAGTAAGTGATGGAACACACATTTCCCTTGCAGTCTGGGTTCCTAAAGTAAACCAACGTGAGCTTAGCGGAGGAATCAAGAAGTTTCTTGTAAGAAAGAAAACAAAGATACTCCTTAACTTTAACCATGTTCCTTAAAAGGAGAATTGATGTGTGTACGTAGCAAAAAATGTAAGCTGGTATAAGGTTGCCTGTATTTTCTTTAGAGTGGAAGCAATAACCTTTTTCCCCCATGACGTAAATTTGAACAGTAGAACATGCTCTGTTTTTCTGTTACAATGAAGAGGAGTGAGTAAAGCTCCTAACTTTTGGTACCCTGAATTACTGTTTGCAGAAGCTCCTTCCAGGGGAGTCTGTGTACAGAAGTTAAAGGTGTGAACGTCCACCCAGGAATAAATGTCTATAATTCCATTTTAATTTTTTAAAAATAGGGAAGGGGGTTTTAAGTGGTGTCTACCATATATAGCACTACTGATGTTGTTTTAATGTTTTAAGGAGATAAATACATTGCATCTAAAACCTTCTCAGACTTATTTAAATTATGCCTTTCATGTGATAAACAGCAATTTGTTTCAGATTCTTTATATGCCTTCCAAACAAAACTTTACCCTTTAATGTTCATAGTACAGGTAACTAAGATTTGCTTATAAATGTTCAAATGATCATTAGTTATCACTTTGAATTTCAGATTGCATATCTGCAGATAAAACCAGGCATCATCCATCAATTTATCCACAGCTCGATTTAGTAGCTACTCCAAACGGACAGCAATTCCCGTGAGTGATCTCTTATCAAGAAATGGTAACAGATAGCAGAACTTCAGAGGTATTAGTACTCTGTAATTCATCTAATGAGTTTATAGAAAACTCTGAGAACACAGATTTACTACTTTTACACATTAGTCCAGTAAAACAACTGAAAACTACCTGTGTGCAAGACATTGCTTAACATGCTTAAAGATGCACTGCTCCTGCAGCACTGTTTAGTCATAGACATTAATGTATCTCAACAGTCAAAACATACTTGAGATATATATGACTTTCTGCTTGAGTGTTGCCAATGCTGCAATGAAAGGGGGAAACAGATGAATTGTACAGGTCAATAAGAGGAGTTTAAGGTAAGAGAGGTGTCCTTGTAGTTCCTTACCTTTTTTGTGAATGGGACACTGTCCCACCTGCCTGTGCTGCTCTCAGTTGTGACATAAGGTAAAGACAGACCAGCAAAAAAATAATGTAACAGTCAGAACATACAGTTTCGGTAGTTTCAGTTACTTTCAATGTATTACTCTCTCCTAGATTTGCAGCTGAAGCACAAAACAATAGTGTAAGCAACCCAGCTGGACATACATATAGCAATGTGAGTAACACTCGTGTTAACAATAATCGTTCTTTGCTGGCAACTGTCAAAATGGGAACTGTTTGGATTTACCCCGACTACTGTCCAAATAGGATACAAAGATCTATCCTGTGGCCCTTCTCCACACATCAGGGAACGCTCTGTACTTGGTGACCAGGCCAACTTTCCTCTTTTGGTACTACAGATGCTAATAAGAAAGCATATTTTCTTGGGTCCAGCACAATCTCAGGGGAGTTTGCAGCAAGCAGTTGCTCTATTATTTGTGTTTAATCTGTTGCTGTGTGAAACAAGCTGAGATCTTCCCCCAGAGCCCCCACAAACACCAAACAACCCACCAAAAAACCCAAACACTTGAACACCGAGTACAGTGTAGGACAAATAGCATATGCTGCAGGCAAAACACCCGTAACAGAAGGAATGCAAAGAATATGAAGGGGCTTTGAGGTAATGTTATGAATTTCAATGCTGTTCTGTGGTAGGCAGTATGAAACAGAAAAGATGAGAAGCAGCCCCCAAACACACATGCGTATACCCTATTTTAAACCGCAAGTAAAAGCAGATATCTATAGTGTGAATACCGCGGTCTTTGAGTCTGCGTAGCATAACAAATTATACAGAAGTAAATTGTACAAATGAGCTATAGATGAGCTATAGAACTAAAAGATGTTTGAACTTAGTGCAAAGAATGGAGATTAATTAGATTGGTAACTGTTGACCTTAGAATTTACCTGCTATAGTCAGAGAGTCTAAAGATAAGTCAGCAGTTACATAAGTTAAGTCAAACCAGTTCTCGTAGAACAATCTGTTCACGTACTGTTTTGCTTCATGTCCTTAGTTGGCAACTCTTTTAAGCCCAGTGCCTCTGAATCCAGTACATCTGCAGACTGGACATACCACATCATTAAATGGACCGTCACCAGCAGGTAATAAATACTGCAGACACCTGACTTTCATGGAGATCCATTTTTCTTGTTAGAACTTAAGGGCTTTACATAATGACTGTTAAAAAGACTAGGAGTAGCAACAAACATTGACAAAATCTCATATGCTCATGGCTTCTCTTAGACATGTTTGTCCATTTTAGCATTTAAAGCAACTAGATACATAGGAGATAATCTGCTACTTTCAGAAGATACAAAAAAGTAATATTCTTTGCATGCTTTTCATTTACATTTGAATCTGGATTATATCTGCCTGTCTTTATTCTTCAGCTGCATCAAAGAACAAGTCACCATCACCTCATTACTACGAGATCATGGAATTTGATCCCTTGGCTCCCACTGAGTAAGTAACTTTTAAAATAGATAATATACAGTTTTCTTAGGTGCCAAAGGCAAGAAGAATTCTGAGATGGCTTTTTCTTTTGAGGGAGAAAACAGACCATAATATTTAGATTGTTAGCTGATCAACTGGATCACTAACATAAATGAGAGTGGCTGCTTTTTGTACATTTTCTTCCAATATTTCTGGCATAACCAATTAAAGAATAAGCTCCTATAGTGTGCTTATTGAACGGCATCTGTAAAACTGGTAGTACTGTGTCAAAAATGATCTACTAAAATCCTATCCAGTGACATGAAAAGGTGAGTAAAGCATGGTAAGGGTCCTGGTGGAGGAAGCTGATTGACACTTCGACACAGGTAGTTCTGGAGCAAGGTAACCAAAGTAATTCCTCTTCACAGGAACTGTGATTTTTAAGAATGTTGTTCTACTGCACATCAAGAAAATCCTCAATTTGAATATAAGCTACTAGAAGGAATGGATGCTGGGACTCTCCAGAGGGCCAAATAGTCAGAAAACTAATATGAAACTAAACAGGTGGCAGAATCTCTCTACCAGTAAATTGCAAAAAAAAATGAACCATCTACACAAAACTTATTTCCAAGGAACCATGAAATTCTGAGATAATAAAAAAAGCTTTGTTGAGATTTTTCTAACTAGTGCAGTAACTGCATGCCACATGGTACGCTTGCCATTTGCGTTTTGCGGTCCTCTCCCCAAATCTATTTCATCAAACGTGACAACGTCCAGAGGTATCTCATTAAATGTATAATCTCAGGCGCACCACAGGATTGGCTCTTTGTTCCCATGGAAACCTGGGCATCCTGCAGCTGATGCTACTCCATTTGGCAAACACTATAAACTCTTGGCAGTTCATGCCTGGGCAGGATTTCATTGGTGCATTTTGTCAAAATGAAACTGTGATGTAGGAGTCACCCTGTTTCTCTTCTTTCAGAGCGATTTATGAAGAAATTGATGCCGTGCTGAAGACAGAAGTTAAAAAGGATACAGAATGCTGAAAGTGAAGTTTTTTACTGAGCACATGTTATTCTCTGATGCTGGTCCTGTGCAGCGCTTCTTCTAACGTACAAGTGAATAACAGAACAGGTTTTGTATTTTGACACAACAAAATGTATTAGAATACTAAGCTGTGTGGAAGTTGAAGAGTTACTTGGATCTACACCGTGATAATTTGTCCTGAATGTTCAACCGTGTATTCTTCAAGGTGACTTGCATGAGTATTTGTAAAGTATTTTAGAGGCCTTTAAAATACGATTTCCAAATTCACCTGTGTTTGAAGTAACACTTGACACACAAGTAAACCAAAGGACACGTACAAGTATAGAGGAAAGGTTTTCTTCCAAGTTAACTGTTCCTTTGTGTTGTTTTACCCCTTCATGCAGCCAACAAAACAGAACATTGTTTACAGAAACTGCAGAAGCCAGTTTCTATTTCGGCCTCATTGCTGTCTGCGTTAATCTCCCTAGAAATTTATACAGGAGTTTTGATATGTAGGACATTTCTGAAGTTGGGCCTCTTGATAGCTGTCTGAAGACATGCAGTGTTACTTTCCGACATACGTAGCCTGAACACAGATTTTGGTTTCTTCTAAAAGCCCGCAATATAGTTGGATTTTTGTCTTGCCAAGAACCTGAGCTGGGACATGAGGTGCTGTCGTCCATGATTAACAGAACAGAAAAAACCCTGCTTGTTCCTGTGTTGTTGTTGTTGTTGCTTTTATTTACTCAGTAAATATTGGAGGGGGATCAATCATTTCTTTCAATGTTCCTGCCCTGCAGAGATTACTGTTCTGGTGAAGGAAAAAAATAATCATCTACAATGCAGATGAGCAGTAGTTACACATTTAGTCAAGTTGTTTAACCTTGTTAATAACAGTTTTCTCTTTTAATAAGTAAAGTGCCTTATCTATATTAATGCTGAATGTAAAATGTGCACTTTAACAGGTCTAGTTCTCTGAATTTATAATTGATATAAAATTTGAGAACGTAGTTTATGTTGATAGCTGATAAGCTAACTTTTTGTGAAATACTGCATTATAAATGCTCCTTAACTGTTTCAGTGATAAGAAGTTCTCAGTTTTGCAATTTTTGTAGCATAAAATTCCAAATAAAAGCAAATGCTTACTGAGAAGTTAACTGCCATCGTTTCTGAGTTTTTACTAGACTGAGTTGCGTATTCCATGAAATACTAAATGTAGATACTATTGGAAGTATTTTAGTGTGAATCTGCAGCGTTTCATTGCACAGTTAGTGACTTTGCAGTTTGCTGGAGGACCATTATAACACCTTACTTCATCAAAAACACGACCTTGAAGCAGAGGCGCAAAGGTAAGCTGCTTTATTATTATTTTTCTTGTATTATTTGCAATGGTCTGGCCAGCAGCCTGAGAAAACTGCTGAAAATAGGATTTGAGGTGGATTGATTTTCCCCTGCAGCTGTTGTATTGGTAAAACCCCAGCACACTGAAGTGTAACAAATGAAAATACGCTATTTGAGCATGGTAATCCATACTGGATGATTGTGAACTGAACTTTTCCAGATTTAAAGAAGCAAAATGGTCGCGGATAGATGAAAGGGAACTGGCTAATTACTGAGGTTAGAGCTTGTTTTATAGTTGGAATGTGGTCAGTATCTGTGCAAACCTGGGCTTTCAGACTTGGAGGAAAACCCATGTTTTTATGAAAGTGACGCTTGCCAGGGGGATGCTCCTTTTCTTCTGAAGCACACGGCCAGAATAAAGCAACGTGTGGAAAACTGTCATAATCAGTTCAACTTTCAAAAATACAATGGATTAGAGACAGCCCAGGTAAGAATTTTATTTTTTCCTCCTAGCCTGGATTCAAAGATTTGTCTTGATATTTTTAGTATTTTTTTTCTGAAGCATAACTGGAATTACAAAGCTTGCTACTATCTTCATACAGATGTATTTCACTTGTGTGGGCTCCACATGTTCTGCTGGATGAAATGCATTAGAGAGATGAAAGAATGAAAAATTTAAAAACTTTAATAAATACACAGTGAAGACCTGACATGAATGTCATCCAGAATCTATTTAAAGAACACATAAAATTAGTAAAATAATGTATTTTAAAGGTGGCATCCATTTATTTTCAAAAAAGCACTTTTTGAGTTATTGCATGCAAACATAATTGAGACTGAAGTAACTGGAAGTTATTTCTGATACACTTATTTCCTTTTTAGAGTCCAAACAAACGAACACTATTTGTGTTGTCTCTGTTAGATCTCATCTGCTGAAAGGGATAGAAAGAACTGGCCTGGCAGATGAGATACTGGGCTGGGATTAATTCCTGTCTGAAAATGAGCAGGTCACTTAAACTTGCTCTGCAACTCGCTTCTCGTTTCCAAAGCTGTGATAAAGTGTCATTATCCCTACCCCACAGATAATGATGAAAAGTTACATAAATACAGGCTTACGTGTTCTGGTGGTAAACAGAGTACCCGGAGTACCTCTAACAACCCATGTGCTGCTGGGCAGGCTTTGTCAGACTTAACCTCTGAATGGGCTTGATTTCCTTTGGGTTTCTGAGGAGATTCCTATACTATTAATTTAGCCTGCAATTTAGAGCAGTTGTTTATGTACTGCCTTTCCCTTCAAAGCATTTCATACATAAGCCAAGCTTGTCTCTATGTAGAGGTGTGCGGTGTACGGCCCTCTGTGGAGTGAAAGAGCAGTCATTAGCAATACAGGTATTTTGAATGAGTTGAGCACAACGTGGGAATTTGGAGGTAGTTTTTCTAAATAGAAGCCATCCCACAGATTTGACATGCTTACATTTAAATTACTGTTCCTCATTCAAATGATAACAGTTTTAGAGCAGTCCGCTCTTACCAACTGAACTACTGATTCAGTAATAATTTGAGAGGGTGCATCATCTTCTTAATCACCATATCCTCCTGTGCCATGGGAGGGTTACCTAGCAATACAGTCTAACTTTGATTAGTTTTGAGATTTCATGAATTGATTACCTGTTTTTACCTTTTTATAAAGTAACTTACATGGAAGTTACTCTTCAGAGCCAGCCAATTTTAGATGCTTAATAAACTGATTTGTTTCTCTGTATTTAAATGAAGATCTCAATTTACATTTGGGTTTAAAAACTGGTCTCACAGTATTTAGATAACATGTACCATCTTATAAAAAGATGGCTTGAGAAAACCCTCTCTTCCAGGAACGGTGTGTTCCCTTCTATTGTCTGATGAAGAAATAATATCCCTAAGAAATAATATTACAACTATGTAACTTTTTGTTTAAAAAAATAGAAAGACATCCTTTCATAACAGCAGCACGTGCCCATTGTGGTTTAATAATATAATTTCATATGGCACAGTATTCCTGCAGTTTTTTCTTCTGTTGAAAAATAGTTTCAAAACTGGTAGTCCGGCAGCAGAAGTCAAATTGTCTCGAGATTGCCCATTACTGATATCCAGGAAGCGGTAACTTTTGTCCTTCCTTTGCTTCAAAAAAGGTGTAAGAGAGGGTGATCAAATCAACTTTAGCCATTTTAGGGTCCTCTACAAATTCTGGATCAATGTAGAAGAAGACAGGCATGTCCACTTCCTCTTGAGGATTTAGCCGCTGTTCTTCAAAACAAAAACACTGGAGGACGGAGGAAAAAATCCAAAACAGTCAGACAACAATAGCTATGGTAAACTATCTCTGCCAACATGACAGAAAGCTTCATATTTTAAAATCAACTCGCATTCCCGGTACGTCCCTAAAATCCTTTTTAATGAAGTGTCCAAAGGTGCAAATTGGCCAGGCTGGCTCACATCATTACCACCTGCCCTCAGTGTCACTAGTACTAAATGTCATATATTTGGGAGCCGCTCTAATTTGCCTGAAGCTTGTTATGAAGACAGACAGGCTAAGAGTGAGCTGTTGCACTGTCATTTGAAAAAAAATCAAGGTATTTTCTTAAAATGTTGGCATACAAAGAATGGTATTCAGGATTAAAATGAGAAAATTTATGGATAATGATTCTTATTAATGTAAAGGAAAATGTAATCTTTGTTCACACTTACTTGTATTTTATTGAAATACTGTCCTGCTTCAAAGGGTATTACATTGTAGGTAGAGATTCCAATTATTGGTTTGTCAGTAGGATTTTTCGCTTTATAAAAAGCCAGTGCAGTCTCTCCTGGTACCACCTGTATAAAGTAATTGCACGGTGATTTTTAATCCACTGGAGCCTTCCACCCCTCAGAGGTTTTTAGAGTTTAGCTAGAATTAGTTCATTTTCTCTTTTGCTGTTTCAAGCTCATTAATTCTCTACTTCACAAATATTTTCCTTATAGGCATTTCACCCCTATTCAAAGCATTAATAATGTTCTATGCATGCATTTTTAATCTTACCCAGTTTACTACTGACACTTCTATTATTCTCACCAGTTTAGCGGCATACAGAGCTTTTTTAATATGGAGATTTATATATGGTGTACCTTTCATTTTTAAGGTGATTATTCTTTCAGTACTGGACTCGGAAACCAATTAAGAAGCATGACTCCTTTTGCAAGTTTTTATTCAGTAATTTTGAACAGTAAAGTCAGATTAAAATCTTTGTTTTTTAAAATACAGAAACAGCCCTACAACGATAGGGGCAAGAAGAGGAGGTACTAGGGCTACCCACAGGTATGTGTGTATATATATATATATATATATAAAAATATACTTTGGATAGCAATGCTTTTT
>KZ510281.1:16486-28797 GCA_002844005.1 Limosa lapponica baueri | reverse complement strand
GGGTTACATCTCACTCTTCAGTGATCCAAACCACAGATCAGACATCAGTCCACAAGGAAGCAGGAGAGAAATAAGGAAAAAGAATTACATGCTTCTGATTGTCACCACTGATACTCATGCAAGGGGGTGGCACTGAGCTGGTACGAGCTACAAATAAATTTCATTAAAAAAAAAAGAGATATGACAAATATCTTGGATAAGGCGTTTTGATTCCGACTGCAGCCGCTGAGTCGGTGCCAAGACAGAGCAGGGCTGTGATTACAGCTGCAGCTTGGAAGACCTGGATTTCGTTTGCATTTTCCCAAACACTCCCCAAGTGACCTTTAGTAGGTCATTTAATTTTTCCGTGCCTCAAAAGAAATTGAAAATAACACTTCAGAATGAAATGAAAACACTTCCTTATCTCACAGTGATATCGTGAGAATAAAAACCCATTAGTCTGCTGAAGCCCTCGGATGAGGACGGCTGCAGAAGCGCCCACCTCCAGCCCCTTCCCTCCGGTGCCACCGCAGAAGGTGGCACCTCCTGCATCCCGGCAGAAACCAGGCGCTGCTTTCAATTCCCATCGGTATTTTGCAGGATTTATGCCCCGGAGACGCCAGGTCAACTCGCAAAGCACTTAAAAGGAGACCTGAGGAATAAGCCTTCTAGCTTTTGGCCAAGGCAGTTTTTGTAAAACCATGAAATTATACTCGGCTTTTCCTGGGCAGGGAGAGAGGAGCAATCGCTCAGTGTCTGGGTGGTGACACAGCCACCGTGGCTGCTGAGCGCTGCCCGTCGGTGAATACACCAGCATTAAATTGATGCTGCTTCCAGTTTGTGTCTGCCACTTCCTGACAAAAGCAGTGAGCATTGAGAGACGGAAAAAAGCCCAAAACCCCAGGCAGACCAAGAGAAGGGAAAGTAAACAACAATCTGAAAAACATCTTTGAAAACAAAAAATGATCTTCTTCGGACTTGGGCAAACCGAATTCTTCCTGTAGCGTGTAACTTCTTGGTGATTACCCAAAGGCCAGGCTTTGCGAAAAAAAATACATCCTAGTTATGTCCATTGCACTCTCATAATCCACAAAACCTTTTTCTGTCAAATGCTGCCAGAGCAATTTAATAAACAGGGAGAATGCCTTAATGTATTCTGAAACCTGAAAACCACCCATCATTAGCCCCACATGCTGTTTTCCTACTTTCTCTGCTTTAAGCCATTTAGCTGCTACAGCTGTTTTTCTTGTAAGTCTGACTTTTGTTTTTATCAGCCTGATTTGTTTTCTGGTATATCTCGCTTGATTAAAAAGAGGAAGAAAAACCTTTTATGATTCAAGTATAACTGCCTTCTTCTTTAGGCTCTGTCAGGCTGGAAGCTTGAAAAAGATCATCACGAAGATCAGTGTAGGTGAATAAATATTCATAATATTGCTCATAATTTATACTTGGTCTCATTTTTGCAGATAGGCTTGAAATTCCACGCTCATGACACCACTGCTATAGTCAGACCTTTTTATTCTTAGGAGCTGAGGTTTTCTAAATCCTATCAATGCAGCAATTAAAAAAAAATAAAATCAATGTAATATATTCAACATAATATATTCAAAACACTTCCTCTAATCCTAAAAGTATACACACGGTGTGTACAACACAAGGATCCTGGATTTTAAAATTAATGGCAGTCAGGAGCACAACACAAGTCCTGGGAATCTGTACTGTGTTGACCCCACATGGTCTGGATAAAATAAACTAATTTGGCCTCATTCGTTATTCATTGCTCAGAATTATTTTAAGAAAATAGCTTGGCTAAGTCCTTGCCAGCAGGGTATCATATTTGCCTTCACCACTATGAACTGAAGGGAACATCCAAACAGCGAAGGAACAGGTTATAGTCAGAAAAGCAGCTGATTTAATTAAATTTGGCAGAATGAAAGGTTAGTGGAAAACAGTCAAATAACTGCGAAGAGATTAATGCGAGATGCTCCCCATTGTATTTCCCTTAAGAGCTGTTTTACCAGGTATGGGAAGGGTCACGTTGTGTCGATCTGCTGAGGAAGTGACTGACAGAATTACTGGGAAAGAAACTCAGTTTGGTTGTGAAGTCAGAAATACTGATGGGGGCTTCTGTCAAAACCTGCCCTGCCCGCGGACGGCTTTGGTTCCTGGCTTTCAAGGGGGCTGTGCTCTTCCAGGAGCTGTAGACAGGTACTCCAGCCACCATCAGCTGGGCAGGTCATGCCAGCGTAGACTCATCTGACCCACGACACGAAAGAAAGACATTTGAACAACGACAAGATTTGATCTTGCACGTTTTGCACGTATTAATAACGCCAAAGATGTAAAACACAAGAAATAAAAATACGCAGTTGATTGAACAGTTGATTGTTGTTACTACGTCTTGGTGTAGGAGAAGGAGGGATGCCCTGGGAAGTGGTGGGGTCACCATGCCTGGAGGGATTTAAAAGCCGGGCAGATGTGGTGCTGAGGGACATGGGTTAGTGGGAACTTGGCAGAGCTGGGTTAATGGTTGGACTTGATCAGCTTAAAGGTCTTTTCCAACCAAAATGATTCTTGATTCTGCGATTCTGATTCAGACTGAATCTGATGGAAAAACCACGCAAGTCCAGAGCAAAACACGGTAATAAAGTTTGCGATAACTTACCAAATGCAACACAGCAACGACCCCTTAGGTGGTACAAATCACTCGCTGAGCAAGAGCTAGGATTAATGGAGGCTAAAAAGCTGTATCTTTTGGAATGAGGCATCTCAGCTGTTTTTTAGAAGCTAATGATCCTAATGTTCTTATGTAGATGTATTAGATAAATACAAAAGAAAGATTTTTTTATTAAAAATTGTATTAGTGGATTTTAGTGAAGTCATGAATGGATTACATGTTCTTTAACAAAAGGAAGGCCACCAAAATAAAGAAATTTTCACAGAGAGCAGTCTTAATAGTGCAGAGCTTCCTGTGGAGCTTGCTGATGTTCTCAGCACTCACTGCTCTCTGGGGTACAACATTTGGGAAATGAGAAACAGAGAACCCAGGAAAATATTGATTGCTATATTGAGCAATCGTGGGTTTGCAGTAGAGAGTGGCTGCAGGGCATCTGGGCAGACTCAGTTTTGGTGATGACGTCTGCATCTTTGGGGTTCTGCTGTGCCCAAAGACTTGGCAGAAAAACCCTGCAATGAGCTCTGAGACCCAAGCTCTTGACGCTTTCCCGACCGCTGTTGAAGGCTGTGATGGCAGCTCCAAGGCAGCCCAGCTCCAGCGGGACTTCACCGCCCTCCACGGTGCGTTCTCTGCTTTGGGGAGCGAAGACCTGTACAACTCAATATCCTGCCTGCTCAGAAGGGTTCAGACAAGAGATAAAACGGGGGAAGTGAGGAACCGGAACGAACGGCTTCACGATAAACTGAAAAACTGCTGATAAACTAAATGACTGAGAAGCCGGGCTGGCAGAGTGCCACTGCCAGACTTCGCTGTGATGAGCAGGGACGTTTTCCTTCCCATATTGGGCCTGTCAGCCTCAATCAGATCGCCGTAAGCAGAGACACGGTATGTCCAGGTGAGACTACAAAACAAGCGATCATTATCATCCAGGAAACAAACTGCTCAATGTCAACGGCAGGAGGAGAAGGCCTGGTCAGAACAGGTTTGTAGAAAGTCCTCCAGAAGTGTATTGATATAGAATGTGTGAAATTTAAAGGCCGTGTTTATTAATTTGAAAGAGGAAGGAGTGGACGAAGAAGGATTTTCGATAATCCTGAAGCGTGCCAGCCATACAGGGAGACCTTTGGCAGGGTGACCTGGGTCCTGTCTTGTGAGCATCTGTAAGATGAGGATGGAGCAGTAGCCATAAGCCATTTCAATAATTGAAGGCAGAATTTAATTTTCTCAGATCAGGGCCTTAATCAAGCAGCATTTAATTTCTGTGCTTTTTGTCATCTAAGGGATGCATGGGATCTTTGTGAGTGTCAAAGGCCTTTAAGTGACCAGGAGCAGCTTCCTTCTTTCCAGGGGAAATTTTATAAAGACCCCCTTGACAACCTCCCAGGTTCCTGTAACACAGAATTAAGTTCCCATCGCCACGAGATATGAAAGAGGAACTCGCCAACCATCTTTATGTGATGAAATGTAATACTTGCAGTTATAAAATTGGAGGGATGTAGCTGTTTCTTGGCTATAAGCTCCAAGAGGGAGCTTCAGCATTTCAGTTCTCTCCAGTTCTGGCCACATTTCCTCCTAAAACACATTTACGTATGGAAGAGCTGAATTTCCTATGAGAAGCAAAATGACCCTGAATTTAGTAGCCTACATTATAAAATACTCAAAAGTAACAGACTGAAATGAAAAATTGCAAAGCATAATTCTGCCAAGATAATTAATCCTTGTTAACCCGTGACCTGATCATATATGATGCTGCTCTGACGAGCTTACTGAAATGCTATAAATAATGCCGACATATTTTATTTTCTTTGTAGGCATAAATATTGACAAATTCATACTCATTAAACTTCTGTGAGCTGGGAATTATCCCCATTTGAGAAATGGGGAACAGCCAGAGGAACTAAGACTATTTTTGCGGAGGCATTCATCAGTTTGGGAGTCCGGTTTGAGACGCCGAATACAGTTTTAAGCCTTCTTTATGCACAGAAGGAAAGCTATATCGATCAAATTCATATTGGCCACGTTAGCTCTTTTCCCTCCACCCTCAGCTGAGACCTATTTCTAGGTGCAAGAAAATCCTTTTAATTAGAAGCACCAGTTTCCTGAGCAGAATTACTTACCGCAGAAAGAAACTCTGTGCCGCTGTAACTAGACTGACTGTAAGTTCTGGGTAGCCATTTGTCGGTTTATACTGGGTGACAGAACTAGCCCAGCAAAATGTAACTGCAGAATAAGGATACAGGTACATAACAAATTATTCTGAGACAATCCAGGGTATGGATTTCCAGTCCCTCCCCACAGGATCTGCCTCCTCGCTCCCCTCCACCCGCAGTCAGCCTGGGGTGCCTCCCCCACCTCCGGCCACCAGGCGCCTGCTCCGATCTGTTCAGGCAAATGGTGGTTGCAAATGACAGTCCTCATTCCAGCACCGGTACCTCCTGCCAACTAGAAAGGAAAGGGTATGTTGTGGAATGAAGAATCCCTCAAAACTAAGTATTTTCGCTTTGGTTGTGATGTGGAATTCAAACACAACCATCTCAGCTGTCTGCCCCACGCTCTGTAATCTCAGCTCCCTGTCCAACACAAGGGAAATATCCCAAAACATCAACAGAATTTTCTTCGGAATTTAGTTTAACGTCTTACCCGTGTAGCAGTGTACCAGAAGGGGCTGGTGAGATTCTGAGTTTAATGCTCTCCTGAATACTGGTGAGACTTGCACTTTTGGAGAAGAAAATGAATATTTACCCAACTCCTACAGCAGTTTATGATGCTGAACTTCTGTAGAGCTTCTCACCTCAGGTTCTGGAGGTGGTGTACGAACTTTCACTGAGTAAATGTCATATGTTTGTTGCTTTATTTCCTCCCCTTCTCAGACAAAACTGTGCTGTGAAAGTAGGACTAGAAGCTGATGTACTCCACTGCAAGAAGCTGGCTGTAAGACCGGGCTCCACGTGGACCTGGTGGGACCATGCTCTTCAGGCAGGATGTGAAGGGGTTTGGGAGGCTGGTCCTTGGCCTCTCCTAAGAAGCAGCTGGAGGCTGTGCTAAGTATGTGTCAAGATTTTTGCGAGATGGAATAACTCCCTGTGGGCAATAAGGCGAGATCATGTAATGTATTTAATTTTATCACAAGTTGCACTCGCATTTGTGTCCCAGAGGTGAAAAGGTTTTATCTCATCCCAGTAACTGCAGTGTTTACCTCGCTCTCGGTTAATGGGAGCCGTGTGGATTTTTTATTTCCTTTTTTTCTCGTAGCAAATGTCAGAACAATCCAGGTTTACAAATGTATTGCGTGAGAGCAGAAACAAAGTGCTAACTCAAAACAGCAGTAACAGGTCCTTACTTTGAGTCCTTGAGGTCTCTTACTAAAGCATGAGCCCACGGAGTCACTGATTTGGAGGACAGACCTTGAAGCCAGCCCTGTCACTGTGATGGGGTAGAAGTGGAAAACACTTGTCCTGGTATCGCTGATGACATGAGCCAAGGGGGTGAGATGCATGAGGAGCATCTCCTTGGGCAGTTTGCTTCACGGTGTACATAGAATGGAGCCCACCATCCTCAACCCATGGAGCGGATGGACAGGGAACATCTGTTGTAAGAGACCTTCTTCTCCACCCTGGGAAGCCACGGTGGCCAACCAGACCCCCGGCCACCTCCCAGGGCACGTGGCAAGCGCTGAGTCAGGGATTTATGGCCTTGCCTTGGGAGCAGCAGACAGGGTTTGGGAGGGTCTGCACATTTGCCTGATGTTATTTTTCAGACTCTTTTTTCAAGTGGAAGAGGATGTTCAACCCCAGGTGCCCGGCACTGTGTCCTGGGGCTGTGTGTGCAGCACGTGGCAGAACCAGGCCTCGGTATTTTTATAGAAGTGAAAAAAGCAAACAAACAAAATCAACAGATGGAAATCCTCAGATGGAAGGGGACACGCTGGTTATTTATTTAAAGAGCTGCTAAGGTCTAATGGAAATTTTCAAGAAGCATTCCATTTAGAACTAGCAGAGGTTTATTTAGCCCATATTTTCTGTTTGTTTTCAATCATTTTTCATAGCAAAGAACATTTGCTACCAGTGCTCGTTCCTAGCATCTTCAATTGTGCATTCCCCAGCACTACCCTGGTTGCCACGGAGACAACTTGAGATGCCACAAACAACATCACAGCTCTTCTGGTGCGGAAACAGTGCAAGGAGAGAAACAGCCCTTGGAAACACCAGATCCTCCAGCCCTTGTACACAGGCATGGAAACCGGGTGAGATCTACAGGATATATAATGTGCTGGACCCTGAGTCTACACTAAGTATCTCCCCAGAGTTCACTCCCTGTTGCCGGCTGCTTTTCAAGCTGCACAAAAGCCATGAACCCTATTACTCTAGACTCGATGCCAAAGAACATTTTCTACCTGGATTTGAATAATGTGAATATATTAATTAAAGTTGATAATGGCTGATAATGATTTCCATCAGCAGTAGAATGTTGCTATATTTATCGTTATCTATGAGATTCTCATACCCAACGGTAATTTATACAAAGAAAGCTTGAAGTAACGTGACTTGCCATCTTAACAACTTCTCTGAGAACACCTTTAAAGTCACAGAACATTGTTTTCTCAGACAATGAGTCCCTTTCTCACTATGTGAGAAAAATCCACCAGGAGATACCTCTGAGGCTGGGGGAACTGGAGCCCAGCTTCCCTGGCCTGAGCAGGGGGACTTTGGGGTCAAAAGTCCTCACAGCTTCCCCTCGGACCTCGCCTGAGGCTGCGCCCAGGGGTCCTCCAAAATGGGAGCTCTGGCAGCAAGAATTTAGAAACATCTGGCAAAAGCTGGAGATGATGCAGCAGGAAGAAGGCTGGAAGATGTCTTCTGTGACCCAGCTCTCGGGCTGGAAGGGTGGGAAAGGACTGGACCTTCCCTCAAGGGGGCAAAGAGGGGATGACGGATCCCACTAAGAAAGCACCCAAATCCTCACACGGTGCTGGATCATAAAGGTCTTCAACCCAGTGGGGCAGAATTGGTGGGACTGCCCTGGTACTATCTCGATCTGGATGCAGGAAGCACTTCTCCTGCTGCTGCTGTGCCCGGGCTCAGCGGGGCTCCGGGTGGGACAGCCCCTCCAAGAAGAAAAATTAGGGAGTCAGGCACTGAATGTCAGCCAGTGACTGTGCTTCCATGGCAGTACAACCTAAATCCAACTAAACTATATCTCACTTTAAAAATTCTTTTTTATATCGGGTCACTAGATATAGACATGCAACTGAAAAGTCTGGAAAAACTATCAAAATAAGCATTTCCTACAAAGCAGGTCTTAGTCATATAAAATTTATAAAATATGAATTCATAAAATATGCAAAACAGATTCACTTCTAGCTAGTACGGACAGAACTCAGAACCATCAGGAACTGACAAACAGAGGTCAAAAAAGATTGCAAAATAAAATTGGAAAAAACCGCCTGGGAACCTGAAAATCTCTCAAAGCTGATGACGTAACTGCTCTGGGTTCCAGCAGACCTAGACTCAAAGACAGAACAACAGGAATCTTCTTAAATATTTGTTGTTAAGGTAAATCTAAAATGATTGTCTAGCACAATGTTAATTACATTGTACAGCAATCAAAACAGAGACACTGAGTCTAATGAATCCCTACTCTCACCTTTGGAACAGAACTGGAGTGTCTTGTTCACCTCCTTATTAGCCCATAAATATTCTAATTAGGAAGCAACTCCAGATGAATAGGATTAGCAATAAGGACATTTTAGACTAGGTACACAAGAGATACTCAAAACTCTCATGTCTTATCTAAGGCTCTCCTGACATTTATAATCATGTAGAAACGCTAAATTTACATAGCTCTGCCTAATTAGACATGGTTGCAATTATGTTTGTGGGCTTCCTTTTTTTCCTGCCCAAGTATAACTTACACTGTCAAAACAGGAAGCAGGAACTGAATAGAAGCTCAGCAAGAAATAAAAGTATTTTCTGCTATTTATTTTTTGCTGGTTTAATTTGAAATTCATATTTCAAAGCCATTTTTTTTTTTCAGATCCCAGGCAAGAACTGGCTGTTATGGATCCAAGTCCAGATCACTGCTGCTTCAGATGTAAAAATGTGCTGTTTTTAGATCGGCAGCATCTCAAGAGCAGGCACTAAACCAGGCCAAATTCCGCGCAAGGCGACACTTGCTCTGCCTGCAGTCACTGGGTCGTCCCTGCCTTGACGAGAGCAGGGAACAAAGGAACTCGTTTCCTTTGAGCTCCCTGAAATTCTCACCCTGCCCATGTATTTTGCCGACTGCCCCGTGGCGTTTGGTTCCAGTCCCTCTCCCCGGCCTGAAAGAGCCTGAATCTGGCATTTCTGAAGTAATTCTGTGTTTGCCTGCCTTGGCCTTCAGAAAGATGGCGAGAAGCAGGCAATCCATCACGATGTATTTTCTGTGCGGCAAACGCTGGCATTATTGGGCAGGGATGTGATAAATGATGTGTGCATTATAATAACTGAATTTCAATACATTGTCTTTGATGTCTATAATAACAGATAGAGTTCTTTCACCTTAGCTCAAGCATAAATCAAAGTAAGTGATACGCACTCAATTCAACATGCTTAGAAATCTCTGGTTCAGAACTAAACCGTAACGATGAGAACTCAGCGGTGCCGGCAGCCGCGGTCAGGGCCGGCAGAGACGGCCAAACCTACGGATAAACCCTCGGGATCGGGGTATTAGGAAACTCCCAGGGCAAACAGCCACAAATCCATTTTATTGACTGCTTAAGGTCTAGCTCTCTCTACTCCTAAATACTTTGTTTGTTAGAAAAACAGCATCTTATTTGACTCCCATGTCACGTTCCAAGCTCCATGCAAATGAGGCCGGCAGAGTTACGGAGCCCTCGGAAGCCAGGCTTCCTGGTGGCAAAGGGCAGTGGCTCTAGGCACAGCGGTATTTAAGAATACCTTCCTAATAAGGACTCAGGAGGAACGAGGGAACCACCAAAGAAGGGTATAGAAATCCTCCTGTTTACAGCTTCACTGCCTGGAACGGGGGAGAGGTGGAGAAACAACAGTTCTGCTCGTGCAGGTTTGTAAAAGCCAAAATAAATCAATTAAGAAACCAAGCGTCTTCCTTCAGCAAACTGAAGGAAAGTGGATCACGCAGCACAGTGACCCCCGTGAGCACCCTCAGACTGTCCAACGTGTGCACTGGACACAGCAACATCCACCAAGTCACCCCCAAAGCAGCTGAAACCCAAAGCCCAGCCGCAGCCTTCCAGGGGCTTTCCCCCCGGGCTCCCCCGAGCTACGAAGAGCTGGCAGGCTTCTCAAAATCCGCATGAAATAAACGCAACGTTCTGCTTCTGAAAGGCCGTACCCAGCGCGTTTTCATGCCTGCTTTCCTATCGAGCCTTCTCATCAGCTGTGTCAGTGGAGATAGCTGGGTCTGAAAGCTCTCGATGACAGCCCGAGGAGCTGAAGCCGGATCGATAACCATACACACACACCACTCCCACCCCCTGCTATATTTAAGATCAATCAATATGCATAAACGACTAGCGCCAGGCACATCTGCACTAGTCTAGCACATAATCAACTTTGTCTTGTCTCAGCTTAATGTAATTTTCCACCATATTAGCAGTCTTTATGATATCCTGTCTTTTCAAATAGGCATAATTCAGAATCACTACATAGTTCAATTGGATTATTTGAGTGGCAGAGAGACCCACACTCACACACACACTTACACACACACGCAGATCCGCTCCTCAGCGACAGCCTCTCCCCACCCCGCGGCGGTTGGGATTACAGCCGCGGTGAAAGTGTTCGCAAGGAGGTGACACTGGAGGCCACAGCCGGCTTTTACCGACCCCTCTGGCAGGAAAATTGATGTGTGTGTGTATACGTGTACTTAACAGACTGGGAAAAGAAATGAACTAACTTATCAAATGCCACGCTGAAGCATCCATTAAAAATTGCACACACTTTTAATGACTTGGGTGAGGGTTGCTGTTGCATAAATTTATTTAACGTTAATGTCCCTTGTTTGCTGTAAATTTCACACTGTGAAATTACCAGGGCAATTCTAATGGAGCTGAAGCCTCCAGCTGCACTCCATGATAAAGGAGGAAATAATTATGGATTCCTCCGGGAAGCCAAAGAAAGTCAAAGATCTCCTTCGAAACTGCTCCCAGCTGAGCTGCTCATCGGCGGGCTCCGAGGTGCGGCGCCGGGGAAGCAGAACGAGCGGGACAGCGAGGCTGACGACGGCTCCGCCACCGGCTGACATTTAATTTGGAAGGATTGAAAGCTAGTGTCTGCAACAGCTTCTGCCAAGAAATGTATGAACAGTCAAGACAGTGCATGGAAGTGGTTTTTATGTTCCAAGTTAGGATGATACTGTGTGATTTTACATCTAATCACCTAGTGCGAGACATAACCACCAAACACAGCTCCAAGAGCTCTGACAGGCACCCGCATGATGAGAGGATGCTGAACCACACGGGTTGTTCCATCTACAATGGCATTTTCTACATCCCTTTGAACACAGAGCTTATAGCCTTGGCCAGGGTTCACATTGAGAGTGGAAAAAGGATAAAGAACAGTAACTGCAGAAACTCTTCTCATGATGCATGGAAGACAGAGAGCTTCAGCCTCTTCCTTCAGCTGCAATGTCCCAGCTACGCTTCACCGATACTCGACTTCTCTCCAAACAACCGCCAGTGTTCCCACTTTTCATGGGATCTCAGTTTTCCTCCTTCAACATAAGACATCCTGCGCCACCAGAACCATTCATTTATTAACCAGATTTCATTGTTTGCAAGGCTGCTGATGTCCAACCACCAGAGACAGCAAGCGCTAGCCTAGTTTCAGCGAGAAGATGCTCCAGAGCCTGATGCTTTGTGCTACCAACCCCTTCGTGCTACCAACCTCCTTAACCCTCCACCCCTGCCAACGCCTCTTCCTCCCCTTTCTGTTTTACCCCCTCCCTTGTCTCTCCCTGTTCCTGCAGAGGCAGAAGGCTGCAGGACAGATGTTTCTCCCTTCTTCTCCCTTCCTCCACACCATCCTGGGCTTGCCAGGCCACTGGTGCTCCCCCCACCACGGGAGAGCCCAGCCCTGCCACCTCCCCACCACCACACTCCTCGCCGGGCTGGCAGCATCCTCCCTTCGGGACTCAGACCCGGTAACGAGGGACCCAGTAATTGCTCAGACTGCACCTCTGAACTGATAAACCAACTCATTCCTGCTAAGGAAAGCAGAGAAATGTAAGAAACAAACTCACCTAATGGAAGAGACAGGCAGTATTTATTCAGTTGCTCCCCGTGTGTCACTCACAATAACGTGCTGCAGTGTTCTTCAGGCTTGTTTCCCAAGAACAAATATAATTCTTATTTATAATGCAACAAAGGATAAAGCAGGTTTCCTGATTCTGATAAGTGACTCTTTGATTATTTCTTCAATAAAAACCATCATGTCTTTCAGATTATTCTTTCAGGTTTTATTCTGGGTTGGAACAGAGAAGGCAGAGAGGAGCGTCTCTGTGCCTGGAGTCACTTGGTTTATTGTCTCATTTACAGGACCCGGGGACCCGCTGGAGAACACTTCAGCAGCGCTTAAGGACTTGTGAACACCGGGTTGAACTTTGCGGACCGGACTGTCAGCGGCACACAGCCAAC
>KZ510277.1:10439-21403 GCA_002844005.1 Limosa lapponica baueri | reverse complement strand
GCCATTTATAATGTTAATTTCTAAACAGATAAATATTTTCGATGAGAATGACATTCAGAAAGAAAGACAATGAAACGGGTAATCTCTAATTCAGTTGAAGAACTGTTCTGTTAAAGGGCCCCAAAGCAATGGGAGCTGAAGAGCACGTCAGGAGGAAAAGACAGCAGGATTGCCTAGTACTGCATAGTTTTCCTTTCCAGAGGGAGTCAAAAATAAGAGTCATAGTGTTAAGGTGAGGGGGATGAAGTTAAACACTGCAATACTATGTAGGTTGAAATAAAAAAAAAAACCACAACCCAGGTCATAAGTAGAAAAAAAGTATCAGGATTAGCTATGGGAAATACCCATTTACAATTCATATTAACTGAATGGCCAGACTGTCAAGTGCGGTACTCACATTTTGTAACTGCAGCAAAGGATGGACTATGTGGATTAAGAGATCTTTTATTACTTCTGTCAAAATAAAAAATTAGAAGGCAAATGTATACTTTCTCAAGAAACATTCAGACTATCTTAAATTAGAAAAGATGCTTATGCTGGTGATGCGCAGTGTTAGAACAGTCTCAAGGAAAAAATTATTTCACTAACAACTGAGGTTGTTTTCTCTCCCCCTCCTGCAGTGTTCACAGTAGCCTCCAGCTGTTTTCCTTGGGATGCAGCTCCATTGCTCTGGGGCATCCAACCTCCAGGGTATAAATAGTAATTTTTAATTTCAATCTCCAACACCTGCATGAGGGAGGGAGCTCTGGTCCTTGATACCATTTAGTCATTGACTTCCCTGAAAATAGGATTGAGCCATAATATGTCCCTGGACAGCCAGGAGACATTAGAGGCTAATAAGTCTTATGATATATGCACACTATTGATTTACCATTCTAGCTTTTAAAATCTGAATACCAATGGCATTTACCCAGGGATACATATTAAGCAGGTCCATATGGAAATATTTTCCATGCATCAAAACCTTGTACTTAGAGTTTTTGCATTGCATAGTTTGTCAAAATCACTCAGATTGTTCTCAGATACATATATATATATAAAAATAGATACGAAGATATATCGGACTAAAAAGCTTTAAATAAAAACCAAGTGTTCATAGCTCTTCTCCTTTGTTAAATTCTCAAAGTGAAATTTCACTTTGTCCTTGAAACATAGGTTTAGCAGATAAGGGAACTGAAGATCTGATCTAGAGACAAGACAAGTGCCCCCTTGGTGCTGCAGTTGAAAGGATGGGCCTCTAACCACGCAGAAGTTTAACCTTGTGAGGAAAGATGTGCAGGGACATGAAATCTAGAGCTTTCTCTTGAGTTTGTACGCGTTATGCTATCCCAATAGAGCTGTTCTGTTAACTGTTACAGCCAAGGCATGCAGCTTATTATTTCCTAATGTGCATTTTAATTTCCGTTGAAAAGACTTGCACTTTAGGATGTGGCCCTACTTTGCTTTAATTTCCAAACCGGTCTTACAACAGCAGAAATTTACGTTAAGGTGCTATCTTTGGGAACATTAAAGCCAGGAAGGCATCGGGAGAAAGTCTGAAGATAATACCTTTTAGTGAAAAAGCTCTCCAGTGCCTGGGCACAGTTCCAGCTAAAGGGACACCCCCCCACTACATGTTAGTCTGCTCCTACTGGTATTAAGGACTTTTCTTAAACCATAAAAGATATATCCCAGCAGAGAATACCCAGCTAACTATCTAATGTTAGAAGAAAGATTTTTTTATATGATGAGATTAGTTAAACAGATTTTTCTGCAAGGGAAAGAACTATTAAACTATGCATTTTTTATGACTGACAATCAGCAGAATGAGTGTTTCATATAAAATCTATTTTCCTTTTGGGACACAGTTTGTTCCTGATCTTTTTCCCTAGCAGATCAGTTTCCAAGGAGGGTAAAAATAAATAGTCTCCTTTAAAAACAAAACAGTGACTGAATTAGTATGCTCCTGTGAAACAGCAATTATTTCTGACAGGTGAAAAGGCCATTAGACATGAATTGATTTTCAGAGGTACTGTGAACTCCGTCTAGTCGACAGGAGCTGTGTGCGCTCAGCACCTCTGAAAATCAGGGTCAGCCTTGCAAGGTGCCGAATGACCTCAACCCACAGAAAGTTTTCCACACGTTTCAGGAACTGGCCTTTAGAAACGAGACAAGAAATCTGTAAGCCCAATTCTGAAACACAGTCCCCGAGCTGTCATGTTGTCTGCTTTAAAAGGCATTGAACTTGGCACCATGAGGTCCTGAGAAAGCCATTTAACTTCCCTATACCGTTTCCACTTTTACTCCTTCTGTGTCTTGTCCCTCCAAATAGTACCAAGGCCGGGGTTGTCTTCTTGCGCTCATGAATACAGTGCCTAACACTACTGGGCTCAAGTATCATTTGGAACCATTTATTACTATGAAATGGCTGTTCATAAACATGAGAATAATGAAGTATAACTGTTTAGAGAAAGGGTTGTAACTTTGTTGAAGCAATGCAGCATCTCAGTGGAAATCCATGACAGAATACAATTGTGTTGGGGTCTCCATATTCTTCTAGAGTAAAAGTAAATTGTGAAATAATGACCCACTCAAAACATTAAAATCTAATTAATATATGAAAAAGCCAATATAAAACAGGAAAAGAGCAATCTGAATGAGAGAGAACAACTAAATACTAACACAGAAGAGACATCAAGAGTTATGCACAGGACAATGTGTAATTAATAAGGTTTTTTTATAATGTCTGCATTTTTTTTCATCTTTGTGCAGAAACAGATTACATCTGCCTCCCAAAGATCAGTCCAAACACATCTGAATTTTTGGAAAGCTCAGACTGAGGTGTGATTCCAGAACTTTGTGATGTGAGCATCTTCCATCATGTCATGATCACCTTTTCTTTCATCCTTTCCATACATCACCATGTATGTCGTATGTGCTACAGCCAGTTAATTTTGTAGTAGCAAAAAAACCCCTATGCAGGCAATATCAATATAAATATTCTGACTGCATTTATGGGTTAAGTTTTCCACCTAAAAAGAGCTTTGAAAGTTGACTCTTTTCTGACTGCTGCCAAAGATTCTCTGGTCAAGTCATTCATTTGTGCTTCATTTCCTGACTGTATAAAAGGGAGGTTAACAGCATTTGATTTTCCAAAAAAAAAAAAACAAAAAAGAAAAACAAAAACCAAACTAGGGTGGGACAAAGTTAATGCTTTTAAACAACTTTGGTATTCCCAGGCAGCAGGTGGTTTAAACAGGGACAGGTACTGCATGCTTACAAGTCTGCATCTTTAGAGATTTTTATGTGTGGTTGTCCAGTGATGCTCATTGAACTTTTTAGTGTTCCGGTACCATAAATGTAGCTGGAAAACAGCAATATTTAGGATCATGATTGCAATAGTATGGATTTTGTTTTGTATAGTGTATTAGATTTTAATCCTTTTTCCATCAGATGGGTAAAAGGAATGTATAAATTTCTGGTAAGCTATTTAATAAAAGGGCGACCAGAACAGTATGGGTAAAATGATGAAATTTTCCTAGATTTATGTTTCCTGGAATATAAGGGAAAAATTTGGTGCTGTGCTTGTGTCTTGGCTCTTGCAACATTCCTCTATAGTCTAGACTAGAAGTATGTCTTCTCCCAAGTACCAATATTTGGAAATTGTCCTAAAATGAAACTCCTTTATCAAATCCTTTGCACCACAACCCCCAGACAGGAAATACCAACATGGAAAACCTTGATCTGAAAACTTTGAAAAGGTTGACTAAATTCGTACTTTAACTCTTTGAAAAGGACCCTTGAGAGCTGAAATGTATGCACCGAGCACTTAAGACCTATAGCTCACAAGATGAAACTTGACTCCAGACAGGTTTCATTAATTGGGAGAAGTTATGATGATAAGCATTGCTTTACTTTTCTTTCTTCCTAGCAATAAAGTTTGCTAAGATCACAATGTGCTCTATCTTAACTGCCAGAGTAGAGAGACTTCATGTTACTAAAGTTCTCTCTTTGTATAGTCATAATGAAACTGTATGAAATAGTTTTTGTGAATGCTTGGCGCATTCTCATGACTTTCATGCAGCGTAACAGGTGACACAAAGCAGGTAAGACCTGAGATCAGTACAGGGGCTGGTATGCCTTCACCCAAACTCATGTCAAGCTATGCAGAGCTAGGCTTTTTCAATGGAAATGAAGCCTCCGTTCACTGGGGGGAAGGCCGCAGCGGCAGTTTCATTATTGTCATCTATGATGCTCACGTTTCATCCACAAGCTGTCTTTATAAGGAGTTGCATTTTGATGTGAGTAAACCTTATACTTTAAATATTTCAGACAAAATACTATATAGTAATGCTCACTATTTATTTTATTTATCTTTATTCATTGACAGTTCATTATACTGTATACTATTTATATTTTGCATTAATACTTACTGGTTGGAGCATGAGTGTCTTTATGAGAAGAGAGTTTCTTATTTTTTGAAGATCTCTTTATTTTGAGCTGTTTTCTTGCCATGATCTAACCCACCTGCTGTTCTGTGTCCGTTTTCTTAAACCTTTGCAGTACCAGATTCTGAGAAGCTGGTGATTTTTTTTAATCAGTTCATCCATTTGATAGGTGTTTGATGGACACCACTCCTAGGAACCCTGAAGTGTGAATACTATTTGAGAATAAGCAAGAAGAGAAGCTAGTCAGAGACATTGCTCTACCTTTCAGTAGTAAACAGTAGAATAAAGTTGATTAATAAAGTTGATTTACTTTAGGTATTGCAAGAAGCTTTTTGTTTCTGATTAGTACAATAAGGAGGGTTGATGGACTAATTTACATGGTTGCATTTTGCTTTCATCTATAAGAAATGAAAGAAGGAATAGAAATAAAGCAGTGCGTTTTAGGTAACAGGTGCCTTACAATATTAAAAAAAAAATATTTAAGCAAAAAATACCTGATACATTCTGTCCTTTACAATGTAGCTACTTTTTTCCTGGTTTGGTTTTACAAAACCGATGCTTTTGTGTGTTCTGTAGTTTCCTTAGCATTGACTGATGGATGGGTCAAAAGTTGCAACTATGACCAAGGCCAGAACCAAAGTTTCAAAAGAATTTTTTCCTCACATTCATCAGAGAAAATGGCAGGATACACTTCCCAGTGACCAAAGAGCAAAGGTCCTTTCTTTAAAGGAAACAGGTTACGTGTTACATTGGAGCTCTGAGGAATTTCAGGGAATAAAATTTTCAATATAAGTAAAATAAATAAATAAACAGGTTACTATTAGGGCCTAAATCTATTCAGGAATAGGATGCTCATCTTTCACAGGCAAAAAAGCTTAATCATAACAGAGAATCATAGTATCAATGAAGCTAAATTTCTGTGTTAGGTATTACAGTATTTTTCCCAAGCATTCTTACTTGTGTCGCCTCCCCAGAAAATGGCTCCTCAAATACACACAGAGTTGTACAACTAGTAAAGTCAAACCCAATGCATTTCTTTTAAGCAGAAAAACTTTATAATTGCATAGGTCTTAATCTTGCTTATTTAGACTAATTTAATTTTGTACTGGGAATAAAAAAGACCTTTATAAAATGAGAAAATTACCCATTGGAAGCTTCCTGCATAAAGGTATTCTGTGGCAGAATGGGAGTATGGACTTGACAAATGCTTCTAATTGGAAAATTTCTGCTCCCTAGAGTGATCAGGAAAAATAGGAACGTGTCATAAACGGGGTGGGACGGGCTGCATTGCATTCCAGTTATTGCCTACTGTGCAGGACCCATAAGAGGCCCCAGGAGCTAAAATATAAGTACAAGCAACTGTGAGACCCTGACCTGAATGTGAGTATGGCAAAGATGCTTAAAAATGTGATGGTTTCTCCTTTCCCAGCCTTAGGTCAAACGTAGGAATAATTGGAAGTTAAGCTTCTTATATTTCATCTCAGGTTTTCTGAAGTTCAGTCCTCACTAAAATGGAAAAGGAGGTATTCTATAAGAGCTTTTGTTCTGTGTATCTGCCTTTCTGCATTGATCATGCCCCTATTATAGAACTGTAGAGACAGGGGCACATGGGAAGAGAAGTATTTCTGTTGAGGTAAATCAGACATAGAGAGGCAGAAAGGCATGATTATCAAATCAGGATTCATCTGAAACTGGGTTAAAAATATGGAAGTATAGTAAAGAATATTACAGTGTTTAAATGAGAAAAAAAACTAGACATGAAGAAAACTCACAGTTCTGTACCTCTGCTGCAGGGACATAAGGCAAAGACTTGAGCCTGGTTGACTAATTGAGAAAAGGTGGTTAGGGCAACCCATTTTCCAGAAGAACCATCAGACAAGTGATGTGACTCGTATCATCTGTGGCTACACTTAATTGGTGACCTGCAGTGGCCAGGTGCCTGCTTACTTCTGGGTGGGTAGTTTGTGATCAGCCTTGGCAAGTGGGTGGAACAAGGCCCTCTGTCATCAGTCTCTGAATCCATGGTGAGTCCGCTTAAGTGCTTTACCATTTCTTCTCCTTTTCCATTAGGTAATAAGCTGGTTTCACAGTAATGAGGAGTGGGAAAAGGAAAAAAAAAAAATCTTTCTTGTGGTTACACTGTTGTGTAAGTACTTGTGGGATTGATGCTACATTTTTCCAAGTCCCCTGACACAAGCTTGCATCAGAGATGGAATATGGGTCTAGAGGAAACAACAGCCAGCAGAAAAAACTCAGTTGTTTTCCTTGTGTTTGGGAAGAGAAAAGATAAAAGTAGTGTCACTGTCCCTCTGGTTGTCCCTACATCTGTGATATTTAAGTGTTTGTTGCTGTTGTGATAGCAAACTTCAGTCAGGATAAATTTATGAAAAATCTGGTTAAATTCACTCGTTATTAGCCTTTCTTCTCAACTTTACTAGGGAGAGATACAGCATCTCTTTACCATGGCTCAAATTCACTGACGTTAGTAAAAGGATATTTAGGATTTCAGTGGATGTATAATCAGGCTCCTACACTGTCCAGCATATTTTTTTATATATGCTTTGGTATATATGAAATTTTTTGCCTTCTTTGTTGTCTTCCTATTTCATTCACTTTTCTATTTGGTTGTTGGTATTATGAGATTTTATTTAGGTGGCAAATACCTCTATAGCACAAACGTATCCCAAGAAAGCGCTCACAGAGCGTGCTTTATCCTACCCTAAGTACAGCAGAAATACATGAGTCATAACACATAGGAGAAATAATTGCTGGTGAGATGCAATTCTAAGGGTATTACACATTTAGCCTTTAGTATAAATGGATATAATATTGTAGAGCAATTTATTGTGAATTAGGAGGGCAAGTTCTTTTAATGATACCAGAAGCCAGAGAACCAATTTCTAGCAAGCTGCTTTGAACATTTACCACGTAGCATGTACTATCCTAGGTTTTCAAGGACGTGTATTAGCTTTCACCTGGTACAGGGAATAAGGGGATTGGAAGGGAATAAAATATCTATAATTTATAACAGGATTTTCTATTTTTATGTAATAGTAATTTAATCCTAGATTAAACTCAATAAATACACAACACTGTTTCACTGCGTTCCATTGCATCGTGATACAAACAATTAATTTTAATGTTGTGTCCTACACAAAAGGAGAGATTGATTAAACTGGTTTTTTTTAGTTCATTCAACAACTCCCTAGTATTCTTGTCTGATTTAAAGAAACAATACATCAGAAAAAAAGGAAAATGTAATTCATGTAGAAGTTATTCAGATAAGACTGACATTTGCTCATATAATAATAAAGTAATACTATGTCTAATCTACTTATCAACACAGTGATCTGACGCTTCGATAATGGACTAGTATGACCTTAGAGGTTAGCAATGACATTGCTTTCTGAACATGACAGTCCTTACCATGCCTTTCTGAGCCTCTCTGAAATGTTTTCATTTGCATAATAATATGGGCACAGTGGTTGCAGTATGACAAAATGAAGCTTGCTAGTCTTTAGAAGTCTGAAATCTTAGCTGCCATCTGAGACATCGTGTGCCTGCTCTGCTTGCAATGAAGAGCTTGCCTACAGGACTCCAAACTTGCCCTTTCACAGCCAAGACACAGCAGTCATACCGAAAATGGACACAGGAAAGAAAGGAACACTCTTACCGTGTCAAAATCCATTGCTTAAACCTTAAAAAAACACTTATTTGAGTAAGTAAACATCTTTGTTATTCTTTCTTGAGATAAACTTTTCTGTGGTGGAAAACTTGGAAGAATCAAACATCAAATGAGAATTTTAACTTTATTACTATAAATACCTGGGTTTATTTTCTTCACTATTAGAGGTGTGTTAGACACTGTGAGCATAAATTTCAAAAGCAAGTAAATAAAAATTTAAAAGTACAGGGGAAACAGATTTTTAATGGTTTTATGGGCAGTTAATGATCAAAATGTACGTCTCTTTAGATTTTCAAACAGACAAATCTCTTAAAATCAATAAGTTTTGGTTGTCTAACCCAATTACAGGCTTTTGACAGTCCTCCTAGATGCTTATTCACATCATTCAGCAGTTAAAAGCATTTGGAAATGTGATTTTCACAAGTGATAATTTTGAAAGTGGTACTTAGAATCCTAAGTTGCTTAGTTTATTCCTCTCTATTGAAAGTAAAACATCTCTTAAGTCACAAGTGTTATATATTTTAAGTTAACACTTCAAAATTCTGATGAATTTTATTTAGGGAAGATAATTTTTCACTGAAACCTCATCTTATTTATTTTTATCTTTACAAACAATTAAGTTTCTAAAACATTCAGAACTATAATTATATGTGAGGGAACAACTCTAACATTCGGACAATTTAACAATTATTTATGATACTTTTATCTAAAACTTAAATTTCCTATATAATACTTTCACTGCTGGTATAAACAATGTTAATCCTATTATTTCTCATCCTCTAATTATACCTTTCTGTTGTCCTTTTGCTGTAACTCCTCTTTGTGGCAGTTCAGAGTATTAAAGCATTCGTGGTGCCAGCCTTATCTCCTGTAGGAGAGGGATGGGAAGCAGATGGGCTTATGATAGCCGTTCCCAGGGAGAGATCCTTCATTGGAACATGTGTTCTTCTGGGTTTGAGAGAGGCAAAGTTTTCTGTTTCGTATTCACCGTGGTGATCTGTGGTTTTCTGGGGGACAAGTCACCCTTCTATGGCAAAAACTAGGAAGGGAGTAATTTAGGAGAACGTCTTCACTGCAGTACTGAAAGATGTTTACTGACTTGCAAAATCAGCTGCAAGACCTAATCCCTCTTCTGATAGATATTCAGGTGTCTAGTTTGAGACAACCTCAGAAACAAACTTGCATTGCATCAGCTCTGAAGTTATGCTCTTTAGATTTCATTTTTAATTAGGACTACCTGGCAGGGGCAGTGCCAGCCACGTTTTTGAGGTCTAAAGAAGACATGGTGTGTCTGCCTCATCCAGCCACCTCCTGGCAAGTGTGGCAAATCAGAGTTTTGCTCTTCGGTAGGGTAACTTGCCTTATCTAGAAGATGATTCAGGACAACTAAAATGTCATGAATACTTTTCCCACCAAGGCACTGTGTGTGGTGGCCAATGGACAGGGAAGAGACTATCACCAAGAAAGAGGTGTCCCCTGTCTCAAATGTTCTCCTTTATGCACAGATGTGAGTAGAATTGACGCTGGTGGGAACATCTGGAAGTCAGAATGACTGAATTCACAGAATGAATTGGTGAATATTTGTAACTACTTTTTTTCTGTGCCTTATTCTCCCACAAATGGAAAAAGTTTAAAAATGCAATCAAATGCATTAAATCCTGTGTTTGTATCCCCTGTCTGATATCTGTTTATCCCCACTTTTTCTTTTCCTGTAGACCATCCAATTGACGCTGGTGGGAACATCTGGAAGTCAGAATGACTGAATTCACAGAATGAATTGGTGAATATTTGTAACTACTTTTTTTCTGTGTCTTATTCTCCCACAAGTGGAAAAAGTTTAAAAATGCAATCAAATGCATTAAATCAGTCTGTGTTTGTATCCCCTGTCTGATATCTGTTTATCCCCACTTTTTCTTTTCCTGTAGACCATCCAATTTTTATTGCACTGTAAGATTATACTTCAGTGATACATATCTCTGAGAAGCAATATGTGACCAGCAAAGTCACCTGGTGACATCCAGCTTTGATAGAGTTACATAAGCATTGGTTTGAGATAAATGAGGTACAGTGGTCTGAGTTTCTTCCAAAGCAATTACATTTATACTACTAAAGTGTAACTGGTTTCACAGAACGTACACTCTTAGGGGAAACTAATGAATTTTATTATGTTTCAAGGGGTTTATTGGAAAATAAACTGGTTATAAATGGTATGGGCTAGGCTGTCCATGTAAATCAAAATAGATGTATTGAATCAGTGGAGCTACATTATTTGATACCATTAAGGAACTGGTTCTGTAATTCCTTTTGTTAAAAGAAGTACTGGTCTGACTGATTATAACAATTTTATGGCAATACCATATGAAGCTATAGTTCCTGTTCACAGAAGGCTGGACTGATTTATCAGGTTCAGCCCTGAGAAAATTGCAAATTTAGCTGTTTTTCAGAGGAGGTACAGCTGCCTTCCCTACTGCTTTTTCTTGGCTGGGAGCAGAAGTAGAGTTGTTGAAAACTATTCAAAGGAAAATATTGTTTTTTGTCAAAACCAAATTATCTTATATCTAGCAAGTATTGACCATAATTCTTTGATGTGAGAAAGTCAAAACATCTCAGACTTCCTGCTTAATTGTGAACATGTTTTGCTCTGGTTGTGCATTGATTACTTTTGACAAACATTCGTTTCAAATGTATTGTTTTGATTTTTTAAGCCAAATCATATCAGTGCATTTAATTGTACATCTTTTCATACTTTTTTCAAACTATCAAAGAATTATTTTAAGCCCATTCTGCAATGAAACCAAATCAAAATTTTTAAAATAGTTTGATTAATTTTTTTAAAAAACTCCTATGGAATG